>PVKC010019524.1:5212-19157 GCA_004027635.1 Crocidura indochinensis
ACACACACACACACACACACACACACACACACACACACACACACACACACACGTTTGATCCCCAGCATCAGATATGGTCCTCTTAGCACTACCAGGAATAACTCCTGAGGGCATGGCTAAAACTAACCCCTGAGAACTAAAAAGAAAGGCAAAAAAACCCCTCTCTTCTTTGTTTTAGATATTCAATATGTTCTCTTTAACACAGTTATGATGTTTTCACTATAGCTTCAGCCCACTTCTTGTAATTTTTAGCATAAGTAAATATGTGAATGTTTTAGTATTTTCATATATTAAAATTTCTTCTGTATTTAACTAATATAAGCATTCTATGCCTAGCTCTATCTTAGAGATAAGTTCTTGGATTTATAGTATTAGTCCACCTAGCATCAACTATGTGTATTATTTGGTTATTTGGGAACATATGATGCTTCCAAAATAAATCCTTAAAAGTCATTTTACTAATATTCATATCAAAATTACTAATCATATTTATAGTACTTTATCAACCTTTATAATTATTATAAAGGACATAGGTCAGAATGCTGCACATAAGTAATGCATATTTACTTAAATATGAAACTTTTTAAAGACTATAAATGTCAGAGTTAAATCCAGTTTAATTGATGATTATATGTAAGAGGATCAGGAGAATCACTGCTGTTGAGGAATAAGTGTGTATATGTTACAATAACTTTACTCCAAAGATACCAAATGACTTTTCTCTTAACAGTTATTTTTTTTACTATATATAAAAATCTAGATCCATATTTCACCATTTTTTAAATTAGTTTTGGATGAACTATTTTATTTTTTGCTTCACTGAATGAGATTAAACTCTCAGTCTTAATGCTAGAACAGTTCTAAAGGATTTCACATTTATTTATATTATGTGAGGTCAATGAAATAAATTCTAAGCAACTAGGATATACATCTGACATTGTAATATATTGTGCATATTCTGAAAAGTTGGGATTGAGGTTACACTGTGCAGATGAAGTATGAACTAAGAAAAATCAAAACTAATCTATAGAAACTGAGAATGAATAAAGGTTTACTAAATAGATGTGTGAAGGGTCCTGTCATCAGCAACAACAACGTTGGGCATGCAGATGAATGGCAAGTTGATTTTCTAATGTTTATCATATCTCAGACCATAATTGCAGCAAACAAATATTTCTTTCTTTCTTTTTTTTTTTTTTTGTTTTTGGGCCACACCCAGTGACGCTCAGGGGTCACTCCTGGCTATGCGCTCAGAAGTCGCCCCTGGCCTGGGGGACCATATGGGGCACGGGGGATCGAACCGCCGTCCGTCCAAGGCTAGTGCGGTAAGGCAGGCACCTTACCTCCAGCGCCACCTCCCGTCCCCAACAAATATTTCTTGTATATAAATTTAAAATAATACCTTTCATTTAAAATTTGAATCTCTCTTTTAATGTGCAGCTTGACCGATACAGATAACTTATTTAAATCTTCTTCTGGGAAGATAACATCAAACTTTTAGTTATGTTTGCGATAGATGTGGCAGTGTGATGAGAACAGTATTTAAGTTCATTAGTGCCTATGTACCAAGATATTGAACACGCTGAGTAACTAAGTGTCCATCCTCTTCCATTCCTGTTCACTTATCACCTTTGATGTTACCTTCTTTTCCCTCCCTCTTTCCCCATCTTTTTGCTGATTGACAGCTGTGGTTTTGATATCTACTGTTACCCCACTTTAACCACAAACTTCCTCATGGCACCTTACTTTTGTTCATGAATAACTTCTGGAATTTTGATTTTCCTTCAACCTTCTCCAAAACATGGTATTTCTCTATAAACTAGTGCCCAAGCATTGTTATCAATTAATATTGTCCATATCCTTGATCAAAATTGTTCTAAACTGCATGGCTTTATATTTTTCTTATGGTTGCATACTATTCCATTATGTATATATAACATAACTTTGGTACCCATCCATCAGTTATTGGAAAATTGAATTTTTCCATATCCATTGCTTTTAATTTAATTTTGTTTTATTTTGAAGTTACACTCAACAGTACTCAGGACTATTCCTGATTCTGTGGTCAGGAATAAATTTTGTGAGTGTTTGCTGAGTAACATGTGAGGAGAGTGACTTGGGGTCAACTGCATGTAAGGTAAGTGTCATAGCCCCGGTACTATGTCTCTAGTCTTATGTTCTTTTATGCTTACTTACTTTTTATTAGCTTTTCAAGTATTTTGAAGGAATTAACTGGCAACATAATTCCCTCCAGGAACCAGTTTTACAAACATTGTACTGAGTCCTCCATGCTCATGCCATAGCCTTGGCCTTTCAAACAAGAGTTTAAAAAAAAGGCACTACTAGGTAAGGTTGCTTAGGATTCACTCTATCCTATTCAAATTCCTCATTCACCACATTTTCATATCAGGTCTTTTGACTACTCTTTTGAAAAACTCTTAGATCAGTTTACCATTAATTTACAAACCTATGATTTCCCACACAGGACTTTTTTAATATGTGCTTGTTTTTGAAGACTATTGCCTTTTCATTCTGATAGCTTATTATAAATCTCTAGTGATCTATCTTCTATTCTGAGTTGAATTCCATCTGGTTTATCTATTTCAATAGTCTGAAATGCAAGTTTTCTTTGTCAAGCACAATTACCAATAAACTTTTCTTTATCAGTAGAAGAATTTAGGAATAATTATATGTAGACTTCCCATTTTTGGTAATAACTACTATCTTATTCCATGCATATTCATGTTTAGATTTATATAGAGATAAAATTCAATATACTTTTTTTTTTTTTGGTTTTTGGGTCACACCCGGCAGTGCTCAGGGGTTACTCCTGGCTCCATGCTCAGAAATTGCTCCTGGCAGACACGGGGGACCATATGGGGCACTGGGATTTGAACCGATGACCTTTTGCATGAAAGGCAAAGGCCTTACATCCATGCTATCTCCCGGCCCCAGAATTCAATATACTTTTTATATTATATTATCAATCCAGAGTATGACTATGTGGTAAGTAGAGAACTATCACGATAGACCATGTTGATAAGCTGTAGTTTAATATAAAATTAACATGTCTTGGGGCCAGTGCAGTGGCGCTAGAGATAAGGTGTCTGCCTTGCAGCGCTAGCCTAGGATGGACTGCGATTCGATCCCCTGGTGTCCCATATGGTCCCCCAAGCATGTAGCCAGGAGTAATCGGGTATGGCCCAAAATCCAAAAAAAAAAAAAAAACAAACATTAACATGTCTTGATTAAGGATGTACTAGGAAATATTTTTTCCCAGTTCAAATGAAACTATTTCATCTTTGATAAGAAAATTAATACTGAATTATTATGATTATATGTTCATAAAACATGAGATTGAGTTATTATAGTTAACTTCTCTTGAAAAAATGACATTTTCATCAATCCTCTATTTTAATGGATAAAAGAATGGCAATATTCCATATTTTGTTTTTTGTTTTGAATTTGGGTTAAAGTCTTATTAGATTCGTGTAGACTGTTTACTATTAAACACTTCTATATTTAATAATTTGCTTCTTTCATAGAGAATTGATAAACAAAGTAAAATTTCCAGATTGCATAGCAGTAGAGCAAGGAAAGTGGTGAATTCAGTGTGGAAAACTGTCTTTCAGATAGTGAATATTTTATTTCTGTGCATCCAAACAGAATTTTTAAAAATCTAGTAAATTAAGCTAAAAATCTTAAAATAAGCGTTGATATCTATTCATATTTCAACTACTGGTTAAAGCTTATATTTCTACTTACACCGTGATGTTACATTCAATTTAACTGCTATATGTCCTTTCATTCTTTTAATTTTTTCAACAAATCTAAGAAGAGGGTAAAAGAAGGATTGGTTTTGTTTCTTTGTTTTTTGGTTCCTTTCTTTGTTTTGCTTGGAGCCACATCTGGCAGTGCTCAGTTGTTACTCCTGTCTCTCTTATTCCTGAGAGTGCTGCGGGGACCAGGTTGGCCACAAGTGAAACAAATAACTATTTGTTGTACTGTATGTACATGCTGTATGTATATGCTGTACTCCCTCTTTGATCCCAGAGAGGTATTTGACTTTTATTATTTTTGAGATGAATTAACCATTTTTTAAAAAAATTACATTTTTGCTAATGAAGAGAATGAGGAATAAAAATGGTAGAGCATGGGTAGGAGCAATAGCACCGTGGTGAGGCATTTGCCTTGCTGACACAGGATGGACCTGGTTCGATCCTCGTTGTCCCATATACCCCCCAACCCAGGGGTGATTTCTAAGCACAAAACCAGAAGTAAGCAAGTAACCCCTGAGATTCACCGGATGTGGCCCCCCGAAAAAAATTGGTAGGGCAGGAGTGAAAAAATATTAATTAGGGGTAACTTATAACAAAACCAACGTTCAATGAAGGTGAAGGAAATTGAATTAAGAAAATTCCAAATTGTCAATGATAGAATAAAATGATAAAAATAATTAGATGATCACAAGATGAAATGTTAAAATGAAAAAGAATAATTTTATTTTTATTTCAAATAAAAATATTTTAAATGTTTTATTTTTGTACAGTTAAAGCTTCAGGTGTTTTTATTTGGTGGAGTTAACGTAATGCTATGTTGATGTTATTTTGCCTTAATTTATATATGCTAATATATATACACAAAAATTTGAACTACTTTGTATATACCTCAGTATCAAACTTATTATTAGAAGCAAATTTTTCAGCTATATTATGTTTCTAAGGCTGTAAAAGGAATCAGGCAATGGCAAATGTTGCATGACATTGATAAAGTTGTGCATTATTATTAGTTCAATCTAATTCTACTCAAGCACATCTAACATGAGTGAAGAATGCAACTAAGATCACATATTGATGGCATATATGCTTAGAAACTGAAAATGTAAAAAATGATAGTTGGTGTATTCATTAGCTAGGAGGCCAAACATAAAAAGACTAGGTAATATCAACATTCTATTTTTAATAATTAAAATGCATCTGAGATAATATGATGATGCATACTTTAGAGATGAAATTTTATGTCTCTTCAAAGTTTGTGTTAACATAATAAAACCACTGCCACTAACATTTTATGAAGTCAAGTAGCTTCTTTTATTACATACAATTCAAGTGTATAGTGTTTTTCAACATCATTATACAATATCTTTAGATCTCTACCAAAAGATATCTATACACATTTCTACCAGTTTGATCACCTATGTTATCTGATCACCTCTAATATGATCATGGTATCTAAGATATTGTTTTTGTTTTGATTTTTTGCTTATTTTGTTTCTTTATTTTTACATATGGTATAATAATAGGGCCTATGTCATTCTGAATATAATAGTTTATTTTACTTAATACAAATAACCTCAAGTTCAATTATGTTGTGGTAAATCACAAGTTAAAGTTATATTTTTTAATTGCAGAAACATATTTTATTGTAAAAGCCACATTTTCTTTCAAATATTGTTGGGTTCTTATTTTATTTTCCATATGTTGGTTTTTATAAATGATGCCACAATGAATATAGCAACAGCATATGTTTTTCTAATTAATGTTTTTATATTTTTGGAGAAATACCTTGAAACTGAATGAATTAAATGGATTTTTGGGAGAGTTTTAAAAGGAATCTCTATGCCACTTTCCAACCAATAGTGCCTGAAATATCACCATCCCAGCTTTCACAATATTGAAGACTAAGGTACTATTTTAAAATTGTGTTGATAGTAAATTATATCTTCTGAAACCTCTT
Source organism: Crocidura indochinensis (assembly GCA_004027635.1). Taxonomy (NCBI): domain Eukaryota; kingdom Metazoa; phylum Chordata; class Mammalia; order Eulipotyphla; family Soricidae; genus Crocidura; species Crocidura indochinensis. The sequence continues at coordinate 10,949 of PVKC010019524.1, forward strand.
TCTTTGGTTTTTAGATGGCTGACTTCTTCCTATCTTCTGTTTTTTTTCATATGTTCTTTGCTTCAACTGCCCCTTCTTATAAGGAAAAGCAGTTTCTATTAGAGTCCACCCCAAGACCTCGCTTTACTTTGCATACTTTGAGTCTCTGTGTGTAAATAAAGTGTAAGGTTCAGGGAGTTAAGATTTGACTACATAAATTTGTGGAATATTATTCAACCCATTTATTTCCTCAAATGCATGCAAAATATTATTATATTCAATATAATACTTGAATACAGCATTGTGTATCAAGACTTGTATTATATTATGTATTTCCCATAAATTATGTGAACAACAACTTTGCTTAATTATTTATAAACATCCACAGAGATTTTAATTTGATCAAAGGGACATAGAATAACAGAGGAACTTCATTTGGCCTATTTTATGGGTTAAATGAGTCAGAACATTTTATTATTATTAAAACAACTATCTTAAACTATTTATATACTATTTTAAAAAGTAGAAAAAGATATCATGCTTGTTAACTTTTGTAATTATTGAGATTTATAAATATTAGTCATTTAATGAACTGTAAACCAGATATTTTTCTAAAGGAGAAAATAAAAGAGGTTTGCAACTGATGGGAAAGTAGTTCATTGTGAGATATTTTTTAGATGTACTAAATCCCAAAGGACAATAAAACATCCAAGTAGACTTCCTATGTAAAGCAGAGGGTAATATCAATGGAAAAATATATATACGCATAATTTTTACTAGGAAATGATAGATGATATAGGAAGATAACTCAAAGAAACATTATGTTTTGTCTGGAGAGCCAAACAAAAAAAGACAAGAGTCTTTTTCCTATAATTTCCTATATTTTTTCTAATAGTTTTTTTATAATTATAGACATTTCCTATAAATCTAGATCTCATAGCTACTGCCACTAGTTTAATAAGAGATGAAATCCAAGCTGCATAAATTCACAAGGATACTCATTGGTCTGCTAGCTGAAAAATCTGGGGGCATCCTCAAGCTGGGGTGGGCCAAATTCTTGAACTGCCAAGAGGCAGAAGCCACATCCACACTCCACAATGTCTGCCATGACAGAAACTCTATTTAACTGTGCCACAAATAATCACTGCTCTAGGTATACGTGACTGACAAAGTCTCCAGGTACACTATTTTGGGTGTTAAAACCTCAAGGATCATCTCAAAATGGCAATAGACAAACCTCCTATAGCCTTATTCTGAAAGCTTCAACAGTCATGCTCACTGTCATGTCAGCTCAAAGGACTTTCTATAAACCATTGTGTTTCTGGAGGACATAGCTATACTGGTGGCCTGATAGGCCTCCAAAGACCTGAATCTTTGTTACCTAAGTAGGAACGTACCAAATTTGCAAATAGCAGCAAAGCCAATTAATGTCAATAATTGAGGCCAACAAAGTAGACCCTAGACTTTGGCTTATGGCAACTTGTGTAACAATTTCACAAATGTAAGTTACAGAAGTAATTTTTTATATTTTATATTTTAATTAAACACCTTGATTACATACATAATTGTGCTTGGATTTCAGTCATCTAAAGAACACCATCCATCACCAGTGCAACAATCCCATCACCAATGTCCCAAATCTCCCTCATCCCCCACCCAACGCCCGCCTGTACTCTAGACAGGCTTTCTATTTCCCTCATACATTCTTATTATTAGAATACTTCAAAATATAGTTATTTCTCTAACTAAACTCATCATTCTTTGTGGTGAGCTTCATGAGGTTAGCTTTAACTTCCAGCCCTTCTCTCTCTTGTATCTGAAAATGATTATTGCAAGAATGCCTTTCATTTTTCTTAGAACCCATAGATTAGTGAGACCATTATGCATTTTTCTCTCTTACTTATTTCATTCAGCATAATAGATTCCATGTACATCCATGTATAGGAAAATTTCATGACTTCATCTCTCCTGACAGTTGCATAATATTCCATTGTGTATATGTACCACAGTTTCTTTAGTCAATCGTCTGTTGAAGGGCATCTTTGGTGTTTTCAGAGCCTTGCGATGGTAAATAGTGCTGCAATGAATATCGGTGTAAGGAAGGAATTTTTGTATTGTATTTTTGTGTTACTAGGGCAGTGATTGGCAACCTTTTTTTTCAACCGAGCCAAATCTCACCAAAACCACTATTGAAATTTATTTTGAGAGCCACATCTTTTGGGGTTATTATTATTATTATTATTATTATTATTATTATTATTATTATTTTTAATGGCAGCACTCAGAGGTTACTCCTGGCTCTATGCTCAGAAATCGCTCCTGGTAGGCTCAAGGGACCATATGAATTGCCGGGATTGGAACCAAGGACCTTCTGCATGAGAGGCAAAAGCCTTATCTCCATGCTATCTCTCTGTCCCTGAAAGCCACATTTTTAAAACCAAAAAATACATAGGATGGTACACTGTCTTTAGTTTCAATAAGTTTTATTAAGAATATTCTGCGAGACCGGGGACTCGGGTGCAGCCTGCAAGGGGCGCCTGGGTGAGCCACACGGGCCACGGAGCCTGGGTCAATAGCCCAGACCGGGGACGCGGGGGCAGCCTGCAAGGGGCGCCTGGGTGAGCCACGCGAAGCCTGGGTCAACAGCCCAGACTGGGACGCCACGGGTGAAGTCTGCAAGGGGCGCTGGGGTGAGCCACACAGGCGGCGAAGCCCAGGACAAACGTCCAATTTCAGGGACGTGGTGAGGTTGGGAAGGAGGCGCCGGGAAGGTTATGAGCGGGCCGTCGGAGTGACATGTAACAGGCACCCTGGAAAGACCCTGAGTCCTGTGAGAGAGGCCAGAGGAAGCTTAACAACTTTCACCAACTGCCCAACATGGCATAGGCAGCCCAGGGGGACAATTAGCCAGGAGGAGCAGTGACCAGAGACCCAAGAAGCAAGCACAGCCTGACTCCCAAGTGCGGGACGTGAGTCATCTAGACTCAACAGCGCCCATCGACACTGTGGTCAGGACCAGAACTGCACTGTCTGGCTGGAAAGGGAGGTGAAGGATCAGGTTTGACTGGAGGACGTGGGAGGGGCCAGGCCTCAACAGCATACCCACCAGGAGCAGCAATCCATAGAAGGGACCCAGGCCCAAAACACAGGTGGCAAAAGTAGCCTGAATACAGAAGGCACAGCACCCTAAGCCACATCAATACACGCAAAGGAATATGGGTAGATCAAGGAAAACACTGAGTTCAGGGGATCTGGAAAGGATCACAAATAAATTCCCAAGTCCCCCAAAATGCACAGACCCAACAGAAGACCTTAAAGCAGCTATGAGAAATGAAATGCAAAATATATTAAAGGAAATGAGAGAAACATTAGCCAGCAAATATAAAAAGTCCTTGGACAAACAAATCAACCAACTAAAAGAAGAATTGTCACAAAATATGAGAATCTCCATGCAAACAGAATTAGAGGAATTGCATAAAACCATAGAAAGCCAGAAGAGCAGAATTGCACATCTAGAGAATCACATAGAACAACTTAAAGATAAACTGCAAACAAAAGACAATAAAGAAGCCGACAAAGAAATACAAGGAAAAGCACTGGAAGTAAAAGTCCAGTACTTGATGAACAAAGACAAAAGAAACAATCTAAGAATTGTAGGCATACCAGAAGGGGAGGAAACAGGTAAAGGGGAAGAACAATTAGTCAGAGAAATAATAGCAGAGAATTTTCCCACCCTCTGGAAAGATACATCTGAGCAAATCCAGGAGGTCAAAAGAATCCCCAGCAAAATAGACCCTAACAAACCAACCCCAAGACACATAGTAATTCAAATGGCAAGAAACAAGGAGAAAGGCAACCTACTTAAAGCAATAAGGGAGAAAAAACACTCACATACAAAGGAAGGAACATTAGAATCAAACCAGATCTCCCTTATGAAATACTTCAAGCAAGAAGACAGTGGAATGACATATTTAAATGACTGAATGAAAAAAACATTCAGCCTAGAGTCCAATATCCAGCAAAACTCTCATTCACATGGGAGGGTAAACTAAAATTATTCTCAAACAAAAATGATCTTGCATTATTTGCGCAAACAAAACCGATCCTAAATGAACTACTCAGAGATGAATCACACAATCCAAACCCCCAATTGTAACAAAAACCACCCTAAACAATACAATTGCACAACAGCCCTCTCTGTCAATAATCTCCTTAAATGTTAATGGACTAAACTCTCCCATTAAACGACACATAATAGAGAACTGGATTAGAAAACATAAACCAGATTTTTGCCTCCTACAAGAAACACACCTACAAGTACAAGGTAGGCACAGACTTAAGATAAAAGGATGGAAATCAATCATCCAGGCCAATGGAAATAAAAAAAGCAGGGATAGCCATTCTGATATTAGACCAAATTGCATTCTACCTCAAGAAAGTGATCAGAGACAAAGAGGGTCACTATTTACTGATCAGGGGTACATTAGACCAAGAAGTACTAACACTGGTAAATATCTACGCACCTAATGCAGAGCCAGCAAAATATGTATGGCAACTACTTGCAAAAATGGAGAAACATATGAAAGGAAATGTGATAATAGTTGGAGATCTTAATACTCCACTATCACCACTGGACAGATCCACCAGACAGAAAACTAACAAAGAAATAAGAGCCCTAAATGAAAAACTAGAAGAAATAGGACTAATAGACTTATATAGGGCCCTCCACCCCCAGAAAACAGAATACACATTCTTCTCAAGCCCACATAGAACCTTCTCCAGAATAGATCATGTTTTAGGATGCAAATCCAACCTGCATAAAATCACAAAGGTAAGGATCATACAAAGCACTCTGTTAGATCACTATGCAACAGAGGTCAAAATTGACTGTAAAAAGAAGCAATGGAGAAAATCCAACACCTGGAGATTAAACAACATGCTGCTCAAAAATAGTTGGATCAAATAGGTACTCAAGGAAGAAATAAAAGGATTTCTTGAGACAAATGACAATGAAGAAACAACTTGCCAAAACTTGTGGGACACAGCAAAAGCAGTAATCAGGAGGAAACTCATAGCAATACAATCCTATGTCAGGAAAGAGGAAAACGACAAAATTAGCAGCTTAAAGGACTACCTTAAGGAGCTGGAACAACAGCAACAAAGAAACCCAAACACAATCAGAAGACAGGAAATAATAAAAACCAGAGCAGAAATAAACAACATAGAAACTAAGAAAACAATACAGAAAAATCATTGAGACGAGAAGTTGGTTTTTTTTGAACGAGTAAACAAGATAGACAAACCACTGGCAAGACTCACCAAAAAAAAGAGGGAAAACACCCAAATAAGCAGGATCACAAATGAAAGGGGAGAGATCACAGCAGAACCCCAAGAAATCCAACACAGCATGAGGGCATATTATGAACAACTTTACTCAGTTAGAATAGAGAACCCAGAAGAAAGTGACAGGTTCTTAAAAAAAATACCAGCTTCCAAGACTAGTAAAGGAGGACGTAGAAACCCTAAACAGACCAATCACCTTAGAGGAAATTGAAACAGTAATTAAGAAATTCCCCAAGAACAAAAGTCCAGGCCCAGATGGCTTTACTGGTGAATTCTATCAAACATTCCAAGAAGAATTACTTCCACTGATTCATAGGTTCTTCCAAACCATTGAAAAGACAGGAATCCTCCCCAATTCCTTCTATGAGGCAAATATCACTCTAATCCCCAAAGAGGGCAAAGATGCAACCAGGAAAGAAAACTACAGACCAATCTCACTAATGAACATAGACGCAAAGATACTCAACAAAATCTTAGCGAACTGAATCCAGCACTACATCAAAAAGATCATACACCATGACCAAGTGGGGTTCATCCCAGGTATGCAAGGATGGTTCAACATATGCTAATCAATCAACATCATACACCACATCAAAAATAAAAAGGACAAAAATCACATGATCATATCAATCGATGCAGAGAAGGCATTTGACAAAATTCAACACCCATTCATGCTGAAAACACTAAGCAAAATAGGTCTGGAAGGAACCTTTCTAAAGATAGTTACAGCTATCTATGAAAAGCCCATAGCCAACATTATACTCAATGGTGAAGAACTGAAAGCATTTCCACTAAGGTCAGGAACCAGGCAAGGATGCCCACTCTCTCCACTCCTATTCAACATAGTCTTAGAAATCCTAGCAATAGCAATCAGACAAGAGAAGGGAATCAAAGGAATCTTAATAGGGAAAGAGGAATTCAAACTAGCTGTTTTTGCAGATGACATGATGATATACATGGAAAACCCTAAAGAATCCACAATAAAACTCCTAGAAATAATAAACCAATACAGCAAAGTGGCTGGTTACAAAGTCAATACACAAAAGACAGTAGCATTTCTTTATACAAATAACAAAGTAGAAGAGAGAGAGATTAAGAATACAACTCCATTTAAAATAGCATCAAAGAACATCAAGTACCTAGGAATCAACCTTACAAGGGAAGTGAAGGACTTATAACTGGCAAACTTCAAAACTCTTCAGAAAGAAATTGAAGAGGATCTTGGTAAATGGAAGAACATCCCATGCTCATGGGTAGGTAGAATCAACATAGTCAAAATGACTATACTACCCAAACTCCTTTATAGATTTAATGCAATCCCCATCCAAATTCAGACTTCAATTTTTAAAGAACTAGAACAATCAATCACAAAATTTATCTGGAACCACAAAAGACCCAGAATAGCCAAACACATACTAAAAAATGAGAAGCTGGGAGGCATCTCCCTACCTAACCTGAAGCTATACTATAAAGCCATAGTGATCAAAACAACATGGCACTGGTACAAAGACAGATCCTCAGACCAGTGGGTTAGAACAGAATTTCCACACATAAGCCCCCAGACACACAGTCAACTGATATTTGACAAAGGAGCCATGAACCTGAAATGGGACAAAGAAAGTCTCTTCAACAAATGGTGTTGGTACAACTGGAAAATCACATGTAATAAATTCAAAATTGACCCATACCTCACTCCTTATACAAAAATCAACTCAAAATGGATCAAAAACCTTGAAATTAGACCCGAATCCATCAAGTTTATAGAGAATAAAATAGGCAGAACATTCAAAGACCTATATATCAAAAAGGTCTTCACGGATGGAGCACCAATGGCAAAAACTCTAGCTTCAAACATAAACAAATGGGACTACATCAAACTAAAAAGCTTCTGCATGGCAAAACAAACCCTCCTTAAGACAAGAAGACAGTTAACTGACTGGGAAAAATATTTTCACTCATCATATCAGATAAAAGGCTGATATCCAGGCTATACAAAACACTCAGAAAGCTGACCCCCCCCCAAAACCAAATAAAGCCACAAACAAATGGGAAGATGAAATGAATAGACACTTCTCGGAGGAAGACCAAAGGATGGCCAACAAACACATGAAAACATGCTCACCTTCACTCATCATTAGGGAAATCCAAATCAAGACAACAATGAGGTACCACCTTACACCAGTGAGAATGGTTCACATAAAAAATAATGGGAACAATCTCTGTTGGCGGGGTTGTGGCATGAAAGGCACTCTCCTCCACTGCTGGTGGGATTGTCCTCTAGTCCAACACCTATGGAGAACAGTCTGGAGAGTGCTCAAAGAACTCAGAATTGAGCTACCATTTGACCCAGCAATTGCTCTCCTAGGTATCTACCCACAAGAGGGTAGGACATTCATGCCAAAGTATGTGTGCACCCCCCAATTTATCGCAGCACTCAGTATAATTGCCAAGTCTTGGAACCAACCTCGATGTCCAACAACAGATGACTGGATCATCAAGATGTGGTATCTATACACAATGGAATACTACATGGCAGTCAGAAATGATACAATCACAGACTTTGCAGCAACATGGATGGACCTAGAACATATTATGTTAAATGAAGTAAGCCAGAAGATGAAAGATAAACACAGAATGATAGTACTATTCTGAAGTACCTAGAACATACACCTTATATACAAATAATACTCAACAATCAAATAACAGGAGTCATCAGGGTAGAAACTTCAAACACTAGAACAGTCAATGTATATCGGAGAGCAATGTCCAAAACACATATAAGAGGAACATCATAAACTCTTGACTACACACTATACCACAAAAAACCCAGCAACAGCAGAAGCAGCAGCATAGAAAGACCAGGTAAGTAATCAGTCTTCTACTACAA
>PVKC010019525.1:0-19053 GCA_004027635.1 Crocidura indochinensis
TCTTGCTTGAATTATTTCGAATGGGAGATCTGGTTTGATTCTTATGTCCCTTCCTTTGTACTTGAGGTTTTTTTCTCCCTTATTGCTTTAAAGAGTTCATCTTTCTCTTTGCTTTTTGCCATTTGGATTACTATATGTCTTGGTGTTGTTTTATTAGGGTCTAATTTATTGGGAACTCTTTTCACTTCCTGGAATTGCATCTCAGCCTCTTTCCAGAGGGTTGGAAAGTTTTCTGTTATGATTTCCCTGACCACTTGTTCTTCTCCTTTCCCTGTTTCCCCTCCTTCTGGTATACCTACAATTCTTAGGCTACCTCTTTTGTCATTGTTCATTAAGTATTGGACTTTCTGTTCCAGTGCTCTACCTTTTATTTCCTTGTTGGCTTCCTGGTCGTTTTTAGATTGTAGTTTTTCTTCGAGTTGCTCTATACGCTTCTCTAACAGTGAGATTCTACTCGTGTGGCTTTGTATATTATTTTTTATTTCTTTAAATTCCCTTTGTATGGAGTCTCTCATATTCTGTAGCATTTCTTTTCTAAGTTGGTGGATTTTTTCTTCCATGGTTTTCTGGTATTCGCTGGCTAGTGCTTCTTTCATCTCGTTTACCATGATTTGCATTTGTTTTTTCATGGCTGCTTTTAAGTCCTCCTCTCTTGGGTCTGTTCGTTTTGGGGGACTTGAAAACTTGTTTGGGTTTCTTTCTAGTTCTGCGGATATTAGGGTCTTCCTTGGTTTAACCATATTTCTTGCAATTCTTGTTATAGCTCACTTTTGTCACCAGTCTAGTTAGATATAGGTGTTTCTGGCTTGTTTGGTAGTTTGCTTCCAATTTTATGGGCTATGTATTATTAAGGTTTTGGTGTTGGGTCTGAACTGGTTTGGCCTATATGTTGGTAAGCTATCTTTGCGTGGTTCCCGGCTCGGTGCGGGTAGGCGGGGCTTCACCAACTCTGGTACCCAAGGAGGGACTTCTCTGTCCCTTCCCGGGCTGCCTGGGTGGGTGAGATCCTCCTACCTTAGGTTGGGGATGGGGGCAGAGTGGCCTCCGATGAGATCACGTGGTTCCCGGCTCGGCGCGGGTAGGCGGGGCTTCACCAACTCTGGTACCCAAGAGGGACTTCTCAGTCCCTTCCTGGGCTGCCTGGGTGGGTGGGATCCTCCTACCTTAGGTTGGGGATGGGTGCAGAGTGGCCTCCGATGAGATCGCGAGGTTCCCGGCTCGGCGCAGGTAGGCGGGGCTTCATCAACTCCAGTACCCAAGGAGGGACTTCTCCGTCCCTTCCTGGGCTGCCTGGGTGGGTGGGATCCTCCTATCTTAGGTTGGGGATGGGGCAGAGTGGCCTCCGATGGGATCGCGCGGTTCCCGGCTCCTATAAATACTATTTTTAAATCTATTGATTGACTACAGAAAATTTGGATTACTGGATCATACTTCATTACTAGTTCAATGTGTATTTTATTTTTTAGCTCTATCTTATTATTTATAGGTGATATAGTATTTTGTTTTATATTTTACAAAGTTAACAAAAATTCTGATTTTTACACTCAATATTTCCAGTTTCTTTTATATTTTATATTTTTGAAGTCAGTGCACAGAAATTATCACTAATAGAGCAATTAACTTCACATGATAATACGTAAAAAAGTGACTAATCATTGTACAAATAGGCATGAAGTCATATAATATTAAAGAGTGTATATCATTTTCTTAATAAATTGTGCCCTTGGAAATATGTTTTTATGCTAATTAACCATTTTTACATAAAACTAAACAAATACAATAAAGTAATTGATTAAAAATGCTATAATTAGGAAAGGAAAAATACCACAGGAATTTAGGCACCATATTTCCATATGATTGACCCTAGGTGATCCATAAAACTAATGAAAATGGCATTACCAACAAAATTCTTGAATGACCTCTATATTACTCTTGTGACACAGGTCAATCCTGATATCAGAGGTCCCAAACACCATTACATCCTCAACTTTTCTCAGTAAGCTGGCCAACCCTGTTGACTAAGAGTGAAGAACTGAGAGACTCGTAGCATTAAGTATATGCATAAAAAGCAAAATTTATCAGCAATATTAAAAAGAAGATCTGTCATACTGTTTCAACATATATGAAACTCCAGGGAATTTTCTAAATGAAATAAACCAAATAAGTGGGGCCGGAGAGATAGCATGGAGGTAAGGCATTTGCCTTGCATGCAGAAGGTCAGTAATTTAAATCCCAGCATTCCATATGGTCCCCTGAGCCTACCAGGAGCGATTTCTGAGCACAGAGCCAGGAGTAACCCCTGAGCACTGCCAGGTGTGGCCCAAACAACAACAAAAACAACAACAACAACAACACAAAAACCTAAATAAGTCAGAAAATCACTTCAATATTCTGCTTATATAAGATAGCTAAATTATCCAAATTCAGAGAAGTAGTAAACAGAATGGTCTTTACGAGGAACTTGGAAGGGATGGGGAAAGAAGTGTTGCTAATCCATTAGTAGGGTTTTAATAAGCAGGGAGGAAATTCACTAAAGTCAGGCAAAACAATAGTGAATATATAGTCAATAATATTAGACTCATAATTTTGATATCATGGCCAATTACATTAAGTGCTTCTTTAACTGCAAAATATTTGAAGAAAAAATAATATTATTTTGCATGTATTTCCACTTATATAGGTAAGTGGCTTTTCTTTGAGCTTTATAAAACATTTATAAATGTATAATTCATTAAGAATATTCATTTGCTTGTGTTGACAACAATACTCCACAGATGGGCTGAATTAAATAGGAGGAATTTGTTTTTTTCATGTTTCTGAAGGCTAAATATCTTTGATCAAAGATATGGCAAGGTTGGTTTGCTGTGATGATTCTTTTCTTGGCCTAGATGGACAGTGGCTACTATGAAACTGTTTACTACTTTGGGATTGTCACATTTTCTGAAAAGGAAATTCTATAAAATTATAGTACCACCCCTTTGATACCTTTAACTTATCTTCTAAAATGTCTTGTCTCCAAAAGTAGCCTGATTCTTGAATGTTTCATGAGTTTTATAAAGGACATGAGTTTTATAAAAAAAAAAAAAGTAGATGTCTATGCTCCTTAGGAAAATGGACATATAACTTCTATTAGTCAATAACACTTCTAGGTTTGGGTTGCAGAATGATTCTTTCCTAATAAAAATGGCTTGGGAAATATTCTCTCTGTTTTTATACTATTAAGTAATTTACATATGATTGGAGTTTTTCTTTTTGAAATTTGCTATGGAATTTACCAGAAAAGCCCTCAAGGGCAAGAGTTTTCTTGAGAAAATTGTTGTATAGTTATGAAATCCCTCTGTTGCTTTCCCTATAATTAGAAATTGTATATCTAGTTAGCCAAAAATGTACTCAATATAGGCCATTCTATCTTACTCATTGCCATTTGATGCCTGCCCACAGATCCTCTAAAGTAGTGCTCTCCAGCCACCAGTCTCTGGATGAATATCATATCATAGTATCATAGGATATCAAGAAAAAAACCCAAAGAGATAGTAGAACACAGTTTCTCTTGCATGATACTGACATAATTTCATCCCCAGCAGCAAATAAAGAATCCTGAGACCAGTTATGAATTATCAAATTGCAAAATCAGAAGTAATCCCTGAGTATCACGAGAGAAAAATAAATAAAGTCCTATTTTCTAGAAAAACCATATATTCATTTTCTAATCTTTAAAAATATTGTGCTTCATTAAATTGAAAGAAGAGATGCAAAATTTATTTTTTTGTTATTTTAGTTTTTAATAATTTTGTGATCAAAGTGAATTACAAGTCTTTTGCAACATATTTAACATAGTGAGAAGGAATTAGGATCATTCCCACGAACAGTGTTATTGTCCCTCCACCCCTGTGTCCAGCATGCACTGTCTACCTCTCCCATATAACTTTTGGACTGCTAGTGTTGGAGGTCTTTGTGGATATCTTGCTGTAGATTGGGTATAGATTCTGGTTTTGACTTTGAACTTGGTGCTTAAGTCTGATTATGTTTATATCCATTTAATATTCACATGACTGGTTGTTCCTGGTACCATTCATTTTTTTCCTCGCAAGTTATGAGGGAGAACAAAATTATTTAACTGCTGTTATTCTTTTGGAAAAATAAAATAAATAGAAGAAAATAAAATTAAATAAAAGACACTTGGGAATCCATCTGGAGGCTATAAATATTGGTTCAGAAGAAGAAAAGAAAAAAGGAAAACAAAAAAGAATCAAAAAACAAAGACAAAAACAAACCAAAGCAAAATAGGCAATGACAAAAACAAAAAACAAAACAAAGCAATTCAAAAACCCCACAGCATCAGCAACACTAACAAAAAATCATCCCCAAACCATAACCACAAGAAACAAAGGGTGGGGGGAAGAAGGTCTGGTGTGGCAAGGCTTTGTGTGTTTTTGTTGTTTTTGTTTTTATTTTTAGGGTTTTTTTTTTTGCATAGGCAGAATAAGTATTGGGGAAGTTAGAGGGAATTCTTTTTGCCTCGATATTAAGTGAATTCTTCACCCATAAAGCATACTGTCATGGGAGCAACTACGGGCTCCAAAAATGTTCATTCTAGAACCTCAAGATCTTTTTATAGTCCCAGGAATCTTTCTGCTCAGTTATGGATGGCAAAATTATTCCTCTATAGCTAGAGATCTTGGTATTTCTATTTTTTAAATATATATATTTAAACACCTTGATTACAAATATGATTGTAGTTGGGTTTTAGTCATGTAAAGAACACCCCCTTTCACCAGTGCAACATTCCCATCACCAAGGTCCCGAATCTTTCTTCTCCTCATCCCACCCCTGCCTGTACATTAGACAGGTTTTCTACTTTCCCCATTCATTCACACTGTTATGATAGTTCTCAGTGTATTTTTTTTCTATAATTGCATTCAACACTTTGTGGTGAGCTTCATGTCATGAGCTGGACATTCCAGCCTACTCTCTTTTGTCTCTGAGGATTATTGCAAAAATGTCTTTTATTTTTCTTAAAACCTATAGATGAGTGAGACTATTCTGTGTCTTATCTCTCTTCCTCTGACTTAATTAACTCAGCATAATAGATTCCATGTACATCCATCCATAGGATAATTTCATGACTTCATCTCTCCTGACTGCTGCATAATATTGCATTGTGTATATGTACCACACTTTAGCCATTCGTCTGTTGAAGGGCATCTAGATTGTTTCCAGAGACTGGCTATTGTAAATAGAGCTGCAATGAATATAAGTGTGAGGAAGGGATTTTTGTAATGTATTTTTGTGTTCCTAGGGTATATTCCTAGGAGTGGTATAGCTGGATCATGTGGAACCTTCATTTCCAGTTTTTGGAGGAAGCTGCATATCACTTTCCAAAAAGGTTGGAATAGATGGCATTTCCACTATCAGTGAATGACAGTTCCTTTCTCTCCACATCCCGATAGCAGAACTTGTTCTCATTCTTTGTGATGTGCTCTATATCTGTGGTGTGAGATGGTACCTCATAGTTTTTTTTATTTAAACCTCCTTGATAATTAGTGATGTGGAACATTTTTTCATGTGCCTTTAGTTCATTTGTATTTCTTCTTTGACAAAATGTCTCTTCATATCTTCTCCCCATTTTTTGATGAGATTAGATTTTTTTTCTTGGAAAGTTACATCAGTAACCTGTATATTTTGGATATTAGTCTCTTATATGATGGGTATTTTGGGTGAATGGTTTCTCCCACTCAGTGGGTGGCTCTTGATTGCTGGGAGCTATTTTTTTTGAGGTGCAAAAGCTTCTCAGAAACATCTTATTCCCATCTGTTAACCTCTGCTTCCATTGTTTGGAGAGTGCAGTTTCCTTCATGAAGATGACTTTAGTCTGAATGTCATGGACCATTTTACCTACGTATTTTTTATATACCTTATGGTTTCAAGTCTGATATCAAGGTCTTTAATCCATTTGGATTTTACCTTCATACATGGTGGTAGCAGGGGTCTGTGTTCGCTTTTTTGAAAGTGGCTAACCATTTGTGCCAACACCACTTGTTGAAGAGGCTTTCCCTGCTTCATTTAGGATTTCCTGCTCCTTTATTAAAAATTAGGTGACTGTATGTCTGAGGGAACATTCTCTGAGTACTCAAGCCTATTTAATGATCTGTGTGTCTGTCTTTATTCCAGTACTATGCTTTTTTGATAATTATTGTTTTACAATATATTTTCAAGTTGGGGAAAGTAGTGCCTTCCATATTTCTTTTCCCAAAGATTACTGTAGCTATTTGAGGGTGTATATTTTTCCAAATGAATTTTAGGAGTGTTTAATACACTTCTTTGAAGAATGTCATTGGTATCTTTAGAGGTTTGCATTAAATCTGTACACTGCTTTGGGGAGTACTGTTATTTTAATGATGCTAATCCTGCCAATCTCTGAGCAGGGTATATGTTTCCATTTCCACGTGTCCTCTCTTATTTCGTGGAGCAGGATGTTATAGTTTTCTTTGTATAGTTTCTTTACATCTTTGGTCAAGTTGACTCCAAGATATTTGAGTCTTTATGAAACTAATGCGAATGGGGTTGTTTTCTTAATGCCCATTTCTATCTTTTCATTATTGATGTATAAAAGACCATTTTTTATGTGTTAATTTGTAGCCTGCCACAATCTTATATGAGTCTATTGTTTCTAAAATTTTTTGATAGAGTGTTTAGAGTTTTTTAAGTATAGTATGTCATCTGTAAACAGTGAGAGCTTGACTTCTTTCTTCCCTATATGGATTCCCCTGTTAATTTTTTCTTGCTTAATCACTTTAGTAAGTACTTCCAATACTATGCTGAATAGGAGTGGTAAGAGAGGACAGTCTTGCCTTGTACCAGACTTTAGAGAAAAGGCTTTTAGTTTTTCTCCATTGAGGACAATATTTGCCATTGGCTTGTGATAGATGACCTTAACTATACTAAGAAAGGTTCCTCTCATTTCCATCTTGCTGAGAGTTTTTATTAAATATGGGTGTTGGAACTTATCAAATGATTTCTCTGCATCTATTGATATGATCGTGTGATTGTTATTTTTCTCTTTGTTGATGTTGTGTATTTTGGTGATAGATTTATGGATGTTAAACCATCCTTGCATTCCTGGGATGAAACTTACTTGATGATAGTGAATGATATTCTTGATGAGGCATTGGAACCTATTGCAATGATTTAGCTGAAGATCTTTGTATCTGTGTTAATCAGGAATATTGGTCTGTATTTTCTTTTGGGGGCAGCATCTCTTTCTGTTTTTTGATGTCAATGTGATGTTGGCTTCATAAAAGCTATTTGGAAGTGTTCCCATTTTTTCAATTTCTTGAAAGAGCCTGGTCAGGATTGGTATTAGTTACTCTTGAAAGTTTTGAAAAATTTCATAAGTGAATTGTTTTGGGGCAGACATTTCATTACAGTCTCTTAACTTCCTCAATTGTGATGGGGGTGTTTAGATATGTTATATCCTCTTTATTCAACCATGCAATGTTATAAGAGTCCAATAATGTATCTACTTTTTACAGGTTATCATGTTTAATGACATAGAGTTTCTTAAAGTAGTCTCTGTTTACCCTTTCAACAGCTGCAATATCTGTAGTGAACTCCTTCTTTTCATCTAATACGGGTTATACAGTTTCTTACTCTCTCTTTCTTTGCGAGTTTTACCAATGGTCTATTCATCTTGTTTATTTTTTCAAAGAAACAACTTCTGTTTTCATTGATCTTTTGATTGTTTATTTACATTTCCACTCCATTGATTTCTGTTCTAAGCTTGGTTATTGCCTTTCGTCTCCATATTTTTGGTTCCTTTCGTGGATCATTTTCTAATTTTGTAAGCAGTGTCATTAAGTTATTGAGGTATGCCCCATCTTGCTTCCTAATGTGTGCTTCCAAAGCTATAAATTTTTTTCTCATACCGATTTTGCTGTATCCCATAGATTCTGATAGTTTTTGTCATCATTGTCATCTTTAATACTGTGTTTTTCATATCTATTATTTCAGTTTGGAGTTTTCTGATTTCTGTCTTTGTGTTCTGTTCAGCTAGAGCTGTGTTTTCTTTGATTTCCATGAGGATCTTCTATATTTCTATTCTAAATTCTTTATCTGAGAGATTAATCAGATGGTTTGGTCATCATAGCTATCATCTTCATTCTCTGTGCATGGTGCTTGCCTGTGAGGTTTCCCCATTTTCATGCTTGTAATGTCACTTTTTTTCTGTCTGTTATGGTGGGGTTCATTAGTTAAAAGTGCTTGCTTCCTCAAAGCAGAGTGGCCCTGCTCTTCTGGGGCCTCTAGGAGACAGTTTTTGCTGGGTCTTTCTTGGCCCTTTCAGGAGAACTTCAGGAGACAAGAGAAGAGAAACATGCAAAGCTGACAGGTCCCCTTAGTCTCTCCCAGTCGCCAATCTCAGCACCTACAACCTGCCTTCACATACAAAGGAGTCACCTCTCTACCTGATGCCCCTGGTAGACTGAGTGAAGACAAGAGAAGAGAAACATGCAAAGCCAACAGGTCTCCTTAGTCTTTCCCCAGATCTTGGTATTTCAATGGGTAATAGGACAAGGTCTAGGATAGAGTCTTTTGTTATGGTTCTAGAAGATTTGTTCCATCATGTTCCTTATATTCAGTTTTCTGTAATTAGAAATCTTGGTTTTTGCACAGATCCTAGGTCAAAGCCTAGGACAGAGTCTTTCCTTTATGGCACCAGAATTTCCGCTAGTTACGGCAGTCAAAATCAGAATTCTGGGATTAGAGATCTTAGTTTTTGTACAAATTCTAGGCTGAAGCATATGCTTTCTTATTGGTCCCAAGAAAGCTTCTGCCCAGTCGTGGTTGTATGTAATTATTGATCTTGGTTTTTGCACAGATCAAAGTATGGTGTGTCTTTTGATTTCATCTTACTGTTAAGTGATGCTATAGGGCTATCTTTTTGGAACGAGTTTTTGCTGTTTCCTCATTGTAAGGTTGTTGTATCAATCTGTCACAGAGTGGTGCCAGAGTGGAAATAGGGATTTCTAGGGGAAATTTAGTTCCTGGTCCTGCTATAGGGAGCTGTTTTTGGCCTTTGTTTGGAATCTGGGGTTCAGGATTGAACCTCGCTTTTTAATCATATGGAATTGGATCCTCATGACACATACTCATAGTGGAAAGTGACCCTGTATTAAAATATGTAAGGACTCTTATCCCTAGTAGATGAGCAGGTTTCTATACGTAAGATTCCCTCTCTCTTTTTTTTTTCATTATGCCTTTGCAAAGGGAACAGTGCCATATTCCATTGTTGATGCTTTTGGGGAAAAGTATGACTAGCTTTACATTCTTGGCCCTGTTTCTGATCTGGGCTCTTATTCCAAGCAGGACTTTTTGTTATCATTATTATTATTATTATTATTATTATTATTATTAGAACCACACCCATTGATGCTCAGGGTTTACTCCTGGCTATGCACTCAGAAATCACTCCTAGCTTGGGGAACCTTATGGGACACCGGGGGATCAAACCATGGTCCGTCCTAGGCTAGTACTTGCATGCCAGATGCCTTACCTCTAGTGCCACTGGTCCAGCCCCAGGACTTTTTCTTCTAGAATTTCATACCAAACAAAACCAAAACAAGTGAAATTAACATATATACATATAGAGTGAGAGAGATAAGATAAAATCAAAAATATTAAAAAATAAAAATATAAATATATAAAAATTAAAATCAACTACATGATTTTAGCTCATCTTTATAAAAATTCAGCATGTTCCACAAAGGGAAACGGAGGTCTGTCCCCTGTGTGCAATGGTCCTATTTTATTACTATTCCCATTATTTCAGGACACCAATCAAGGTCTTATGATTAATTATAACTTTTTCATGAGTGAATTTTGTTTTTGGCAGGCCTCTCATCAGGGTGACACTGAACCAGCCTGATTGTCCCACTTGGATTTTTCTTCCTCATAACTCTACAGGGCTACAGGGCATCTCAGATTGCAAGTGCAGAAGGGGGTTGGCATCCAAGGGGTACTCAGACATCCAATGGGAAGGAAGGTGGTCATCCCATGATTTATCCTGGTTATCCCAAGAATTTTTTCCCCCAGTAGTAGGAGAGTGATCCACAAAAGGCAACTTAGCAATTAGTTCTCAATTAAGAGACCAATACGGGGTAGGTCAGTACTTTCCCTTGCATCCTGACTACTCACAAGCTAAGCTGACCCTTGCAGGGTTCTAGGAACAGGCCATGTGGTCCCACATGCATACTCAGTTAAGAGTCCATGCTGGGGTGTAAACCATGCCAGGGTTTCCCTACTGGTATTCCTGTGCCACGTGAGCCATCATTTAGCCCCACACTTCACCGGTGGTGAGGGCGCTTGGAGATTTCTTAGGTAAGCTGCGGTCATGTAGATCAGAGCAATGATAGTACCTATATAGAGATGACCAAAAGAATGCTAATTTATTGCTTAAAAAAAGCAGTCAATTATAAATGACCAGGAGCATTGCTGTAAACCTAAGGGAACTGTGCTATAGGGACAAACTTCTATGCAGACAGACATGTTTCACAGTCGGGCTTTAAATTTCCTTGCCTTCAAATTCCTTGTTCTGTGTGTTGTGGCTATTTGCTGGCTTCAAATTAGACAGTGATAGTGGCTTCATTGGGGCACTTAGGTCCTCAATGTATTCCCGGTCAGCTAAATTTAATCTGTGGTAGTGAACCTGGAAGGGCTTCGTCTGCAAATCATCAATTTGGTGTTTAATAAAATCAATTAATTTTTTAAAATCACAAGGCTCAAACAAAATTACCAATAGAAAGCCAATGAGGAGGCCCAAGATGAAGGGCAAAAGGATGGTTAACCAACAAAACAGATTCTATTCTTCTGCATCTTGTTTAATATTCGTAGCCATGTGATGTAATTTATTAATCATCCTGAATTTCTTGGCCATTATCAGAATTATTATTATTATTATTATTATTATGGTTTTTAGGTCACACCTGGCAGCAGTCAGGAGTCCTGGCTCTATGCTCAGAAATCGCTCCTGGCAGGCTTGGAGGACTATATGGGAAGCCGGGATTTGAACCACCATTCTACTTCTAAGGCAAACTCTTTACCGCTATGCTATCTCTCCAGCCCCATTATCAGAAATATTAAAGCTGCATACGCCTTTCACTTTATTACAGCCTTGATGATGAAACAGAAAAGTAATATATAGCTTCTCTGTTGTCCAAGTTGGCTTGCATTAACTGTACCTGCTCTTGTTTAAGCAAGGCAATGACTGTGCAGGTAGCATTCAATGTCTTAGATAAGTTGCAACCTAAATGTTGTTTCTTTCGTTGATTAATAGGTCAAAAAACAGCCCTCCAATAGATATCATGGCTATACTTTCAGCATCAGACTAAAAGGAAACTTTATCTAAGCATTGCTCTGACAAGGGAATAGATTGAGTCTCTTGCTGCTACTAAACTTTTTCTAATTGGTACTTATCATGTAAAAAGGCTGTCAGTTGTGACAGACAACACCCACTTGTAATATTGGCAGGGATATAATTGTAGGTATATTGTCCACAAGTAAAGAACCAGCCTAATGGTAAATGTACATAACCATAACTAGAAGCCATGTTCTCAAATTTGGAGCATTTAAGAGAATACAGATTTTTACACTTATGTGCTGAACATCTATTAAACTTCACACATTTACTTTGATTAGCAATAATAACAGAGGGGGAAAATAGCTTAACTGATTTCTTTGGGGTAAAATAAGAACTGGGTCCCAAGTTAGGCAGATTTTTATAGGTTATTTTCTTGTTGGAGAACAGGGAGAAAAAGGTGAGGTTGGAAAGAGTTTCAGCAGATCTAACACAAAGGTCTAACATGTAATGCATATGGGCATCTTGTTGCAAACAAAATGAAGTGAGATTAAGGCTTTTTGCTAAAGAAATCCAACAATTTTGCTCAAAGGGAACAGAGGATGACAGGACAGAGGCACATTGTCCCATCATAACTATAAGCATCAGTAAAATCATGAAAAAGTATACAATTGATGTTTTCATCTGCAGGATCAGAGTGCCCTTTACAGTCACTTTTCCAGGGTAGTCCATTATTCTGTGTTCTCTGGTAATGCTTGTTCCTCAGTGTTGTCATCTGAGGCTGTTTTTCCCTTGAGTGTCCTCTTTGGAGTGAGTGATCTTCTTGGTCTCCTTGTTTGTGTATTCTGTGAAAGGAACAGGAGGTGAAATCTCAGGGTTTGTTGTGACCCTGGAGACAGTTTTGTTGTTGTTGTTTTGTTTTGTTTTGTTTTACTAGTCTTTCTAGGTGGGAACAACCTGGCTGCTATCTCTTTGGTGTCAAAGACACACACTGATCCTCTTTCTCATATAATAGCAGGATCAGGACCATTCCATGTGTTTGTGAGTGGGTCCCTCCATAGGATCAAGGCACACCCATTTTTGGTGGAAGGGTTCCATAGCTTGTTAGCAGCGGAGCAGCCTGTTTGATTAAGTTGTAGAAAGTTAATGACAAATAAGGCATGTGCCATCCTGTGACACTGTGTCTTTAATTGCATAGAAGTGTCCAGTTTTTAGTCTTTAATCATGTTTTTGAGAGTTTAATGTCCTCATTCTATAATGCCTTGGCCTTGAGGGTTATACAGAATTCCCATCTTATGGAATATGGAAAATGCCTTACAAAAAGACTGGAATTTGTTTTCTGTATACTTTGGGTAATTATCTGCTTCTATGACTCTAGGCATGTCCATAAATAAAAAGCAAGAAAAAACATGAGTAATAACAGTTTTGCCAGTTTCTCCCATTTGCAAGGTTTAATGCATAAGTCCACTATATAGCCACTATATCTATAATCTATATATACATCTATCTACCTATCTATCTATCTATCTAATTATATATCTATAGTTATATGGAGATATTTAATTTTTCAAATTCAGAAGCATGAGTGACATCCATTTGCCAAATGTCATTGGGAATTAATTTCCCGGGTTGACTCGCAAATGAGGAACAGAAAATTGAGGCGCACAGGTAAAGCTGCTTGGCCTGTTCTTTTGTAAGTTTAAATTTAAGCCTTAATGATGCAAGGTGTAGGCCTGTATTGCAGCATTCACACCTTCAACCACAGGGCTGCAAACTTAGTTGCATCATCTACCAGGAAGTAACCCAATGGCCCAGAAAGCCCCTCATATGCTCTTAAATGGCCTATGAAAAATGGCATAGTACTTTTTCTAATTAATTGCTCTGGATATCACTGAACAATTTAGTGGTATTCAAATTAGGCTTTAAGTAACCTACTGTTTCAGAGGTATAGATTATGCTACATCTACACTGTCTGTATATGAATTAAAGGACACATTAAAAGATCTTTTAAACATTTCTGAAACTGCACACAACTCCACCAACTGTAGTGAAGTATAATCAGTGGAGATTTTGGTGGTTACATCAGTAAGCACATAGGCAGCTTTCCTATTGGATGACCTGTCAGTGAAAATGGCACTTATTTACTTTACTAATAGGAGAAGATCGTGTTCAAATTGGAAAAATTCAAATATTCATCTGAAAAAAATTGTATGAACTTCTTTGCTAGATAATGATTACCAATGTCTCCTTTAAAAGAGGCACATTCCAAAGGCCAATCATCTATATTCTATTTTAGCCAGTTTAGATGCTGTTTATTATAAGGTTGCATAAGATAATCCGATTATCCTAAATATTTTTTACAATATTCACCACCTGTTTCAATAAGGTCAGCCACAAGCACATAATAAGGAACCAACATCTTCTAGTGGAAAACAATAAATTTATCCAAAAAATGGGGTCATTTTGCCAAATCAACATTGTGGGTGGGTGCATAGTAGCAAAAATTATAAAACTAGATGTTGCAGAATAATCAAGTGCACTTACAAATTGGGAAGAAATAGCTTCCTGGACCTTAAATAGTGCTTCTTGAGCTTCAAGTGTTATCTCTCTGGGGGATTTATGATCTGAGTCCCCTTTTAAAATATCAAATAAAGGCTTTAGTTCTCCAGTGGTTAAATAAAGGTAAGGTCAAAGCCAATTTATATTTTATAATAATTGCTGAAAATTATGCAAGGTTTTTAAATGAGAAAATTTTAGCTGAGTCCTTTTATGTTAAGACCTAGTTATTATGAAACTGAAATCTGCCAAAATGAGTAAAGCTCTAAAAATTGTAATTTATTATGAGAAGCAGAGATATCAAAGAAACAGACATTTCAAACTAAACCAAACAGCACTGAGTCAAATTTCTCATGCAGGTGGCACCACATTCAACTCAACACATACATGAACAGACAAAAGAATCAATTCAAAGTTTACATCAGAAAAATTGACAGAGGTAAAATGGAACAAGCTCTTTTAAATATAGAACTAGCATGCTTGTAAGAAAAAATTTTGTTTTTGTTTTTTGGGCCACACTTGGTGATGCTCAGGTGTTTTCCTGGCTATACACTCAGAAATTGCTCCTGGCTTGGGGACCATATGGGATGCTGGGAATCAAACCGTGGTCTGTCCTAGGCTACCTCATGCAAGGCAGATGCCTTACCACTTGTGCCACCACTCAGGCACCATGGAAAACTTTTGTTTGTAGAAAAACATTTTCAGCTTCTTATTTTTTTTTTTTTTGGTTTTTGGGCCACACCCGGTGACGCTCAGGGGTTACTCCTGGCTATTCGCTCAGAAGTCACTCCTGGCAGGCACGGGGGACCATATGGGGAACCGGGGGATCGAACCGCAGTCCGTCCTAGGTTAGCACAGGCACCTTATCTCCAGCGCCACTGCCCGGTCCCACATTTTCAGCTTCTAAAACTAGTTGATGTAAATGGAGTGGAACTTTGCTGAAAATAGAATCTTCAAAGTATAGATTTATCACAAAACATTTTCTACATCCAGCACATGAGTTCCAAAGAACATGAAAAGCCCTGCCTCCTGCACTTGGTCTGCAAGAGTAATGAGCAGCATGCCTTCACCAGATGTTTCCATGCCTGGAGCACCTTCCAGAAGGCCCTGGCCTACAGCTGGGTGGGTGTGGAAGGACACCCTCTTCTCCCCAGAAGTCTGCCCTGTTCTGGGCCCCCAGAACGACACTCCCAAGCAGCACAGCCCCAGTCCCAAAGCCAAGTAATTGATGGTGACCAGTCTCCAGACCCGTCTCTGGAGAATAAGGCTCCCTTTAGTGGGAGCACATTTGTCACCCCTTCCTTCCTCTGTCAGGGACAAAGCAGCTGTGATTGACCTTTAAGATATTAAATGTGTTTCTTTTCAATATTCAATTTTGAAATTCAATATTTCAATTTTGAAATTTAAAATATTAAGTAAAATGCTTAATGAGCAGTTTAAAATATTAAGTAAAATAGTTAATGAGCTCTTTAGAATAGGCTTCACCTCAAAGTATGTATCATCTGCCTCTAATAATCAGGCTTCCTTTGAACTTTTCTTCTCTCTTCACAATGTACATTTTAAAATATTTTCACAGTAGAACAGTAAAACAGCTGTAATAAATTGTCAATTTTCTAATTATCACACATAAAATACAAACTATGACTGTTAAAGGCATAAAAAACTGATTCAAGAAACAAATGTCCCTACTTTGAAGATCTCAAGTTAATAATTTGTAAATTACCAGAATTACATTTGTCACTTTTAAAAGTATATTTAGTCTATATTTTAAATGCCAAAACCAATGAAGATTCCCTTTAATTCACTTAAGTTATATTTGAAAATAAAACTTATATTTAATTGAATCAAAAATAAATAAATCCAGAAGCTATGGTCTCTTACTATACTCATAAGCATCGCATGTTAAATTTTTATGTGTCAGATTAGCAAAAATAATTGTTACATAATTGGAATATATAAATTCCCTTAAAAGATTCTCAAGATTTGTAATTCAGAGGAACTACAATTTTATATGATCTCCTCACACACATTATTATTTACTCTGTTCCCTACTCAATGATGTGGCACATTCTCCAAAATAGTTTCCTTTCTCTGACCTCATTTTGCAATATTTTAAAATATACATTATACACACACCTTTAACTTCTTGCTCCTTCAGCATTTTGACTCTGAAATAGCTACATTTAGCAAATGTAAAAGTTTAACATGTTATACTGATGTAAAACAAAGAGGTAGCTTCTTGCCCTGATAATATAAACAAGAGGCTCTTATCTGCAATTACTAATAGTAATTCAAATCAAAGATAGTGTTGCTGATCATAAAAAAATTCAAATGCCAAATTTTATCAAGGGACCATAATATATTGTAGTTGTAAATATCAATTACCAAATTACCTAGGTTTTACAAGACTAAGCAATTTTAGCAAATGAAAAATAGGTGATGTGTGAGGATAACTAGTACTTTTTCAAATTCAAACACTGTAGTAACTTAAGTTGTAAGGCCTCAGAAAGATAGAGTAACACTAATTGCACTTTAATTTTGGAGAGTTTGCATTTTACTTTAATATTTATAATTATATTTTCTTACTTCCAATTTTTAAAAACAAATTACTTACTCTTGACTGGACCAAATTGTCTTTTATTACATATATATTTAAGAACATTTAAGAATTTCGACATTGTAGACCTTAAGATCACATATTAAGCACTCACAAAATTAACAATACTATTTTAAAACTTAACCACAATATTTTCCACTCAATTTTTAATTTTTGATACTTTTTAAAAGCAAACTAAATTTTTAAAAGAAATATAAAAGATCTAAAATGTTAATACTGCTGTAGCCTGTTTTAATTTAAATGGACAAAAGTTTTTCTTTGCTGATAGTCTGTTATTACAAGTGACACTGAACAGAATAATGACCTTGCTCTGAAATTCCTGATAGGCTTGGACATAGGAATTTCAGTGCTCTTATCCCGCTGTTGCTTAGCTCTCCCTCTGGAGAGTCTTTTAATTCTTACAGACCTGAACTTAGAAAGTTCCCCAATTTCCAATGTCTTAAATTTACTTTACACCACCCAATGCAACCCCACTTTCTGTTCAGCAAGTTGATCTAATTGACCCCATATCTAGAAAGAGTCCATCTCCCCATTTTCAGCTCTTATACTCAGATCCCAACTGATTGCTTTTGTTGCCAGCCCTCCTTCAGCCACTTCTCAGCCAAAAGTTTCGAGATAATAGCTTCCAAGTTCTTTTTAGATTGTGCCCTAAAAAGAGATTTTGAGATGATTGGCCTCAAAATTCAGACTTCCTCCAGGACAAATTTAGATCCTGATGGCTATTGAGAATTTATGACCTCCAACCTTCTGAAATCTGCCTTAATGGAGAGGTAACATTTTCCCTAGAATTTCTCTCTATATTCTGACGAGACAAGACAGAAAAGACGCGGAACACAGAACCAAAGACAGACACACAATGACCCATATTACAACGAAAATAAACCAACACACTCAAGTAACAAAACACAACCAGACAATTAACACTCTTGAACATTTCATGTAACAAAACAATAATTAGATTAATTTTAGGGCTATAACACATATATGTTTACTTACTAGGTTTCTTCCTTTTAACCTTAATTCCCTTAATTTTTTTTTTGCTTTGTTTTTTTTTTGGACCACATCTGGCAGTGCTCAGGGGATACTCCTGGCTGTCTGCTCAGAAATAGCTCCTGGCAGGCACGGGGGACCATATAGGACACCGGGATTCGAACCAATCACCTTTGGTCCTGGATCAGCTGCTTGCAAGGCAAACGCCACTGTGCTATCTCTCCGGGCTCAATTCCCTTAATTTTTAACGACATTTGTATACCTATTATAAATTCCCCATGCACACTTAGTGCAGCAAGAAGGTCAATGTTAAAAGCTAGAAAGAAGAGCCAGAAAGCAAAAACAACTGGATGAGCTTCTAATAAAAAAAGAAAAAGCACAGTAAATAAATAAGGAATTAGAAGGGGAATACAGTGTGGAGGACACAGTTGACAAATCATGGAAGGAAATGTCTTACCATAACAGCATGGGTTGGGTGTTTTGCTTAAACCACTATGTACCTAGAGGTTCTTTGGTTTGTCTTCCAAGGAGGACAAGCGTTTATCTGGGAGACTTGGCTGAGACACCCTTATTCTGACCCAGAGTTGTTTTACTGGACCTTGCCCTTTGGAGTTTAAGTGAGGTGTCTAGTCCCACGGGTTTAATAAAAGGTCAGACTTAGAAGGAATAAAAAAGTTCAAAGAGATGAATAAAAAGGAGAAAAAAAACAAAGGAAGTTGTAGAACGAGAAATTGAAAATGAAACTAGATGACAGAAAAGACAAGATAGTGAGATTTTCCTTTTTTTTTTTGGTTTTTGGGTCACACCCAGTAGTGCTCAGGGGTTACTCCTGGCTCCATGCTCAGAAATCGCTCTTGGCAGGCTCGGGGGACCATATGGGACACCGGGATCCGAACCAATGACCTTCTGCATGAAAGGCAAATGCCTTACCTCCATGTTATCTCTCCGGCCCCAGTGGGATTTTTCTAATTAAAAAATAATACTTCCAGCTTGATGAGCTGCAATTTTGCCAAATAGGCTTAAACCATAATCAGTCTGACGGACTTTCTTTTTTACCAACCTGATGGGCCTGCCTGATGAGCAGGGGAGGCCTGATAGAACTCGGGGATTAATTCAGGGCTTACCTATACTGGAGTTTTATATTTTTTGAGTGCAGATTCTTCTGTTGAGTGTAACCACATTCACCATTTGTGGGATTTTGTTGCAGCTGTCACCTACACCGAAAACCAGCTCGGAGGGCCGGAGAGATAGCATGGAGGTAAGGCATTTGCCTTGCATGCAGAAGGACGGTGGTTGGAATACCGGCATCCCAGATGGTCTCCCGAGCCTACTAGAAGCGATTTTTGAGCGTAGAGCCAGGAGTGACCCCTGAGCACTGCTGGGTGTGTTCCAAAGACAAAAAACAATAAAAGAAAGAAAGAAAGAAAGAAAGAAAGAAAGAAAGAAAGAAAGAAAGAAAGAAAGAAAGAAAGAAAGAAAGGAAGGAAGGAAGGAAGGAAGGAAGGAAGGAAGGAAGGAAGGAAGGAAGGAAGGAAGGAAG
>PVKC010019526.1:0-19055 GCA_004027635.1 Crocidura indochinensis
TTTTTTTAAAGAAAAGCTGTAGAAGTTTCATTTGATACAAAATTCTACTTTGGTTCTTATACCGACCATTTGTGCTCTCTAGATACTTGGTCATCTTTCATGCTGTCAATACTAACTGAGTTCAGTGTCTGGGAAATGTACTTCTTTCCTGGTCTGGTACTCCTGGCTTATTTGCTGCTGAATCATGCTAGTTGCACAATGATTACTATTGCTTTCTCTTCCTGATTTCACCAGCCTATTTTGAACTGTGGCCACAAGTGACTTCATTGGTGACCTGGTGATGATAGGGATAGTCTGGTTTTGAGGAGCTGAAAATAAATGTTGATCCTGTTTTTTCTTCAATCCACTCCCATTCCTGCCTCTTTTGTGAAGTTACTCATGACATCTCTTGTAAGGTGAGACTAACTACAACCTAAACAAAGGTGTTCCCCCAACTTCCTCTTCCTGGTAATCTCTTCTTTTGGTATGTAAAAGCTCACCTGGATTACAGGATCTTTCCTCTCTCTGGTGGATTTGGTTCTGAATGATAAAGAAAGAGTCCTTCTGGCTTTGAGGGGGCATAGAGAGAGGAAATGGCAGAGAGGTCATGAAGTGAAAAGCAGACTGACTCCAATGAATCCTTTCCTCACTGGCTTGGTATTATTTCTCTGCCACTACACTGGTTCATCAGATCCACCTGTCTAAGGGGTCTAGTGGATTTTTATTTTATAGTATCTGTTGACGGAACATAAAAAGTTTCTCTGAAGCTCACCACAAAGAGTGGTGAATTCAATTAGAGAAATAACTATACTAACAACTATCATGATAATGTTAATGAGTGAGAGAAGTAGAATGCCTGTCTCAAATACAGGCAGTGGGTCGGGGAGGAAGGAGATGGGGGTGATGGGAATGTTGCACTGGTGAAGGGGGGTGTTCTTTTTATGACTGAAACCAACTACAATCATGTTTATAATCATGGTGCTTAAATAATGATATTATTTAAAAAGAAAAAAATATTTGGCTGAGAAAGGGACATAGAAAAGGCTCTTGAGGAATCCAAGATAGCCTCTTTATTCCATGTCACTTATTCCTCCAACTCTGCTCTGAGAACCTTTGTCTGCTTTATTCTGGTACCATCATATTTGCTTTTTCCCTCCTGAACCTTTCATGTTACCTCCTAGTGTTTGTGTTCTGCTAACTATTAATCATACATAAAAGATCACCATTTGACAATGGAAGTCTCTCAGACTTCATCTTGTAATTCTGGTATTCTGATCACTCCTCTTCCTACAACTTTTTCTTCTTTCAAGGTTTGGGGGACCATCTGTGTACAGGGATTTAAGCTGGGTTGATCTTTTGCAAAACCTTACTCACAATTCTATACTTCGGGTCCCTGATTCTTCCTTCTTGTTGATCTGAGGCTTGCCTGCTGTTGATATCTCTCTTATCTCTTTTGTCTTAGATCCCTGCCATGTGAGAGAAGTTTTTCATCTCTAAGTATAGAACTGTTTTTTCTAAAGTCACAAAAAAACTGGAGAATTTACTTCATCTTCTTTGCAACCTAATTGCTACTATTTTCCTGAGGGATTTCTAGAACTATAAAACAGCCAATAAACTAAATATTATTTATATTCCTATTTGTTAAAGGAAGATACTCAAGTAAAAGAAGTTGGAAAAAGTCCTTAAGATTACCAGATATTAGTAGTGGAACCAGGGACCTGTTTTAAGCTTGTGACCTTAGTGTCACCTGCCCTGAACTGACTTCCCCCAAATGATGTTGGTATTCTCTGGGTTCTGTTTATCTTCAAATGGCACTATTTTCTTACCTTGCTGTGATGCTCCTAGTCTGGAGAAAACTGAGTTTCACAGTTATTTAATATACTTCTCTACCTGTTGTTCTGCTTCTAGATTGCCTGGTCAATTCCATTGTCTAGACCGTAGTCATCGTTCAGAGCCATTTTTCTGCTTAAGATCCCATAGTGACTTCCTAGTTTCCAATCAGGAGTGCAAGTACCTTCCCATGACCTTTCTTAGTGCCTTTTCATGAGCCACATTATTGTTTTCTCAGACTCTCCTCTATTGAATACATAGAACCCTAGTCTGCAGTTAACTCTCTCCAGCTTTAGAGTCCTTCCAAAGGATCCTTAAAAACCATGTTATTCCTTTTCCTAATATCTCTTGCTCTCAGTTTACTTTAATCTTGTTACATGTATGTGTGTGTATATCTAGAAATTAAAGCCTCAAACATGTGACACATGGATTCCAACACTAAATCCAGCCCCAGTCTAGCCTCGTCTTGTTTTTTATATCTCAGTATTAGATAAATTTCTCTTGGCTCTAAGGGGTAGCCTTTGTTATCTGCACTATTCTTGCTTCTCACCCTCACCCCATTTTTAAGTGATTGATCCATTTTATTTATTTATCCACTCATATACAATCATTACTTTCAATTTCTTTCCCCTATTTAGAATAAATATGTCTTATCCTCTTAGTCTAGTTTCTGATACCTGATAGTGCTCATTATGTGTTTGGTGAATGGCCAAATCAGTTTAGAAGCTTTCCAAGTACCACAAAATAGAACTATTAAGATTCTATTAAAGTCTTCCTAGTAATTCTTGGCTCTCTCCTTTTCAGTTCTAAAAAGGGATATTATAAATATCATAGTTCAAATGCACTTTTTTTTTGCAGACGGCATGAAACCAAAGTAAACAAATCCTCTCTCCCAAAATGTATAGAAAATATTTGTAATTTACATAATGAAGTGGAAATTTATATCCTTCAGATTTTTTGGGAGAGTCATACCTGGCGATGTTCGGGGTTACTCCTGGCTCTGTGCTCAGAAATCACTCCTGGCAGACTCGGGGGACCATATGGGATCTGGGGATCAAACCTGGGCCTATCTGGATTGGTGGCATGCAAGGCAAATGCCCCACCACCATGCTATCTCTCCAGCCCCAACTTTTAATTTCATTATTTTGAGTAATGTATTAGTTTAGGGTGAAAGATGAACTTGTTGATGGTGTGTTTATTTCATTTATATATTAAACTCAGATCCTCCACCTTTTCAACTAATTCAGAAGAAAAAATGACAGACATGTCCGAATAATGGAATGTTTAATTTTATGTATGAAATAATAGACTGAGTCTATTACTAAGAGTAATAAACTACTAAACAACCGATTACTAAACAATTATTCAGAATAATTGTTTACTAGTGCTTATGAGAGGAATAATTTTATGGACAGTTTTTACTTTGCTTAATGATGCAGCAAACACAAGGACTTTTCTACTTATTGAGTAGAGCTTGTAGTTCTTGATTCCCTCTCACTCTTCCAGAGAGTGAGAGACACTCTTCTCTCCTCCTACCCTATATTCCATACCAAATATGCAAATTCATGACTGCTTTGTTGTCCTTTGTATGCTGTTTTTGCCCTTATGATTTTACAAAAATAACTATCACTTATATAGCATTTCCTGATTGGTCAATAAAACTGTATTATTGGTGTCTATTCATTTAGAAACCAGCATATAAATCAGTGTGGATCTTGGAAATGACTGAGTTAACAATTGTAGGCAATTGTGTCTTTAAATAAACAGATACTATTTTTTACTACTAACTTATTTTGTGAAATCCTGGGGATTAGGTATATGATCAAACACAAGTTGATAGAATAGGTATTTGGTCACTCACATAATGAACATCAGCATTTAAAGAAAATGGAAAATTGGGGCCTGGGAGATAGCATGGAGGTAAGGTGTTTGCCTTTCATGTGAAAGGTCATCGGTTTGAATCCCGGTGCCCCTTATGGTCCCCCGTGCCTGCCAGGAGCAATTTCTGAGCATGGAGCCAGGAGTAACCCCTGAGCACTGCCAGGTGTGACCCAAAAACCAAAAAAAAAAAAAAAAAAAAAAAGGAAAATTGTGTCAGAAATATAGGACAGGATCTAAGCATGTTCCTTCTGTGTGACTGACTCTTGGCATGATATATGATATCTTGAGAACCACCAGGAATTACTCCTTACCATAGAGCCAGGAGTAAGCTCCTAGCACAGCCACCTTGGGTGGGGTAAAAATGGTCTTTTTTTGGGGAGGCACACCCAGCAGGGCTCAGGGGTTACTCTTGGCTCTGTGCTCAGAAATCACTCCTGGCAGGCACGGGGGACCATGTCATGCCGGGATTCCAGGATTTGAATCACCTTTGGTCCTGGGTCAGCTGCTTGCAAGGCAAACGCCCTACTGCTGTGCTATCTCTTCAGCCCAGAATAGTCATTTTTATTTTCTGAGATTTTGAATTTAGATTTTTGACTATGTCGATAATAAATTGCTTCTAGTACTTAAAAATGATTTTTGCTTGTTATTTCATATTCTAGAACCCTAATGAGGAGGTAGCAAATTCCATGGAGTACCAAGGGAATAGTATTGTCATAAAGGAGATAAAGTTGACATAGTCCTGCATAGTAAGGAAATCCTTCATGCAGGCAGGGTTCCCATAATGTTCTGCGTGTTCTATGTTTTTATGACAGTATAACTCTCTGTTGTGAATACCCTTTAACAGACAGGACTATAGGATTAATTTTGTCTGATTATTTACTTTTCATTTACTTATGTATTTTGACAGCATCCAATATGAGAGTGGATAAAATGGACATTTAGCTAATTTGGTTCCTTGTCTTCCAAAGATAAGTGGCAATTGATTTAGAAGAGGTATTTTTTTCATGAAAGCTTGCTAAGGGGTAGATTTTAGATAAACCATGACTTTTGGTTATGTTACACACATGTTGGATGTGTGTTGCATGACCCTCAAATTTGAAAAGGGAAAAAGGTTTTCTAATCTTGCCCAGGTATTTCAGACATCTTTCTTACACTGAAGTTGGTGTTTCAATTTTTTCTCTTATTTTAAAAGTCACCATCTGAGTCTTTAAAATGCTAAATATGTCCCTAAGACATAAATTAGTATTCTATGATTTTTTTAAATTTTCATCTGAGAGCTAATTGTATCTCTATGAGGACACTAATCTGATGAAAGAGAATCTTACTCCAGGAATAAGCTCTTGAGGGTAAAGTCTTCACCGGGATTCTTTTTTCCAAGCAAAACCTTAAAATTAAATAAATGTGAAGCACAGAGAGAATATAATGGTAACAATAGTATACTTGCTGCTAGCTTCCCAAAAGTTGAATTCTGTGTCAGGAATGATAATCACCAGCTCTGAAGCAGAAAAACTAAATCTGTTCTGATTACTAATTAATGAGGAACTAGAGAAATGTAAACCAGTGACCTCATTTCAGCAAAGAAATCTACAGCGTGATCTTGAAGATTTAAAAGGCTGCCAAGTTTTCCTTGCCCCACTCTTAGCTCTTAGTAATATTAAATATTAAGCTTTAAAGAATCTTCATCAATGGACAAGTATATTTATAATTTTATTGTCTCAATATATATTTCTATGATTTCTATTAAGATTGAACACTTGTCAAGGATACTTATAGACACTTTTGTTTTGACATCCATAGTATCCATACTATCCATGGTATTTATGGGTTGTTGAAACTTTTAGTCATTAATAGAGAATTCTTTATGTATTATGGGTATTAGTCTCTTTCTCTCACAAAATAACAATTTGTTCTAGAATGTTGTTTACTTTATAAGTTCTCTAGTTCAAAATGAGAATGTTGGGACTTTGAGTATGGGATTTAAGTAGGAAACCCAAAGAAAAAGATTGAATTTTTTTCCTGAGACTCAGTTGCTTTATTTGCCAAATGTCTCGGGGGAGAGTGATGGGAGTTGTTGGGAGGAATAAAGAAGAGAAAATGGGGGGCCTGGGAGATAGCATGGAGGTAAGGCGTTTGCCTTTCATGCAAAAGGTCACTGGTTCGAATCCCGGTGCCCCATATGGTCCCCCGTGCCTGCCAGGAGCAATTTCTGAGCATGGAGCCAGGAGTAACCCCTGAGCACTGCCGGGTGTGACCCAAAAACCAAAATAAATAAATAAATAAAAAAGAAGAGAAAATAAATAAAATGATCTGTTATATATCTCCCAGGTCTAAGATTGCATTACTTCCCAATTCTATACTAATTACTTCCTATAATTGAGCCATATGGTACTTTTTTGATCTTGTATATTTTGGGCAAACATTACAATTGCTTATTAAATCACAGTGCTACAAATTCAGGGTTAATTTTCTTTTAATGAAGAAACTTCTACCTACCCCGAGGGATTGTTTTCTTCTATTAAGCTGCTATGAACCATTTCTATTTAAAAAAAAAATCCACCAATAGTTAGACTTTAATGAGTTAGGCCTGCCACTTTCATAAAATGACAACTAATGAATGACCTTGCATACAAAGAGGGTCCCACAATTAGAATCCCCAAAGTTTCCTTCTTGACTCTGAGCCTGTTAAACTTTTTCAGTAAGTTTCTGGACACAGTCAGTGAGTTTCTGAAAATAAAATAATATACCTGTGGCTGCCAGGTTAATTAGAGTGGCAAAGCCCTTTGACCTGAAGTCTTCAGCCATTGTGGTTAATTAGGAAACTGCTACTTGTTGACAAGTGGTTCTTAGGGGATTTGTAGCTCTTTAGTTTGAGATGATTGCATTTCTAGATTTATATATTGCATGGTCTCTATTCATATGTTGAAGTGGGAGAAATTTGAGGAAGTCCAGAAGCACTTGGTTTATGTTGGACCCACAGACTTGGCTTCCTGGCACTAGCAGATGTTTGAATAGACAGTATTGAACCTCTGTGTGTGGTCTACTTTGGCACAGTACAGGATTCTTCAATTAGCCAAGTGAGTCTTTTATAGACTATTTTACTTTCTGGCACCCTATTAAAAAAAAAAAACTTGATTGTGAATTCTAGATGCTAGAACATGTCTGTTAGGAAACGACATCCTAATTGTCCTGTCACTTCAAGGTGCTGTTTCCAGTTTTGTTCTTCCTCTTCTTTTTCTTTTTTGAATGTTCCATCTCATATTTGGTTTTCCCATAAAATCCTTTATTTTATAATTATCTGGAATGAGAACTTTATTTCTAGGGAAAACAAGACTTCATCCCCAAATGTCATTGGGAGAGGGGTTGGATGAGAGTGTGTGTGTGTGTGTGTGTGGGGGGGGGGATGGTTCAGGAAATCTCTTCCATGATTTGAGATATCCTGATTCCTGTTCCTCCTCTGCATTCTAATTCCCAACTAATTCCCAACCCAGTGCAATGAGATTTGGTGTACTTTCTCCTTTACATCCCTGAATCTCTAAAGTTGGTTCCAGCTGTTCGTTTACTTTATGTCATAAACTAGTGAAATTTCTGACACAGGATCATGGAATAAAGACAAAAAGGGAAAGTCAATGTTTTTTATAGTAGAAGGAAGGAGGAGGAGAAAGAGGAGGAACAGAAAGAACATAAGGTGAGAGAACCACTTCTCTTTTCTCTATCTCTGGCCTCCCATATGGTGAGAGACAGACCATGGAAAGCCACAAAGGCAGAGTTTCCCTCTAACTCATTTCAAGGAGATTCTAGAAGACTGACTCACAGAATGACCTTATTACCTTGGAACTGTTCAAATCTGAGATTTCATGGTACTGGTTGAATAGAGTATTTGAATGTATATCCCCCAACATCCTGAGATTGAGGTGTCATCTCACTTGAATCTAAAAGTTCTCTCCTTCTCTAGCAGGAGGTGTTTAAGTTAGTGTTCTCTGCAGTTAGAAACTTTTTTAGCCCGTATCAATAATGGCCAAATCAACACTGATAGCTGGAACTAAAGTTACTTAGCACTTTCATGGGATAGATACTGTGCTGAGAACTATAGTTTATTTGTTCCTTCTCCCACAAACTCTGGGTGATCTCTATCATAGCTCCTCATATTATAGATACTGAAATGTAACCACAGAATAACCACTATTGAATAGCTTGCTGAAAGATTTAATAGTATTAGATATTTGAAAGTAGGCATCTTATATGGGTCTGGGCATGCTCCTTGTCTAAGATGGAAATAGGCCTATCATCATGGTCTTTGCATAGAAACCTGTCTGGGTCTCATTAGGATGTATATAGCAAGACCAAAGAAAGTCAAGAAATATACATATGGGTGTCTAATGGAAAGAAGAGGGAGTTAAATTATGGTCTAATCCTTTCTATACCACAATAGATTCAAGAAAACTCTTTGAAAAGGAAACTCACATACATACATCCCCCCCTACTTCCTAGCCCAATCCTATTCTTAAAGTATATTAGTTTCTGCTATATTTCTCTTGTCAACTGAAGAAGGAAAGAAGAGCGACAAAGAAAGTTATCTTATTAAAAGACTGTGCTTTAATATTGATGGTTAAGTAATAGATTTGGCCTGAAATTACTCTGTTAGGGTAAAGTATCTTTTTTTCTCTGCTACCCTGCAAGTGGTGCTAGGAAGGAAGTCAACTGTATTACACAGACATGACAAAAACTTCATTTAACCTGCACATTTGAGTGTAATTTGAATATGAAAAAGACAAGTGGGGCCTGGGAGATAGCATGGATGTAAGCCGTTGGCCTTTCATGCAAAAGATCATCTGTTCGAATCCCGGTGCCCCATATGGTCCCCTGTGCCTGCCAGGAGCAATTTCTGAGCATGGAGCCAGGAGTAACCCCTGAGCACTGCTGGGTGTGACCCAAAAACCAAAAAAAGAAAAAGACAAGAAGTAGCTTTATTTTTCTCTATGTTAAAAGTACAAGAGTACTATACAGCCATGCATGCAAAAAAAAATGAAATCATGCAGTTAACTGAAACTTGAATGACAATACTGAGTGAAATAAGTCACAGAGTGAAGACTAAATACTGATGTTCTTGCTTATCTATGAATGAGAAACTATATAAAGAGAAATTATATGAGGGAATATTATCAAGTGATATCAAACCCTTGACCATGTATTAAAGAACTGAGTGTATATATTCCTGGCAACAGGAATAGTGAAGAACAGGAGAAATGATTAGGAGATCATATGTAACATATGGAAATTGGGTGGGGGGTCTTGGATACTTTGTTAGTGATGTTATAACTGTACATAAAACCAAAATACTATTAAAAGCACTTTAATAAATATGTGTGTTATACTATAATCATTAAAAAATCAAAAAGCTACAGGTTAATTTATTTACATAATTGCTAATATATCCTCTAATTTATAATATGTTTACTAAAGGAGAAATGATAAGTATCTGCTAAAAAGTTCTGTATTGTAGATTTTTCATAATCCATGGTACAACACTAGATGTAGTATCATTTCACTAATCAGACCAAAATTATGTGCTTTTGTTTTGTTTCCTATGTAAAAATTATTGTAATTACATGGCTCTTGAATTATTTATGATCACTAAACTGCATTTTTCTTTTAAAGTTACCATTAAACTACATGTACCTAAGTCACTCAGTTAATTTCTAAGACAAATGTAGTAGTCAATTACTCTCAGGTTTATAAAAGGATAGGTAACAGCAAACTCGTCTTCTATTAACCAAGACTGTTTTGACTGTTAACTGTAAATGTTGTCCATCAAATAGTTTCTCAAGGGATATGGAGCTTTACAGTTGATGATTTGGACTAGGAGGAAATAATCCTGAATTATCTGAATGGGTCTTTCCTCCCATACATGCCTTTTACAGGTGACGTGCACAAAAGAGAAAAGAATAATGACCAAAGGAGGAGAGTGAGAGAGAAGATGGCAAAAGCCAAAGAATGTGTATAGTGTAGATTCAGAAGAATCTTGGAAGGATTTCTGGAGGGTTCCTAAACCCGATGAATTCTAGATTTCAACACACATAAACTCCAAATCTAGAAGAAATGTTTTATTGTTTCCTGGATGACTAAAATCTGTGGTAACTTGTTACAGAGAATCCAAGGACTAAATCCCATTGTCAGCAGCCACATCTCACATAGTGACTACCTCATTGAAGAAAGGTCTCAAGCACACTGCTCTTGGGCATATTAGATTTTATTTTCTGCTGAAAGCACCTCATAGATGGACTTTTCATGACATCCCATCAATTCACCCTGAGAATAGGATTGAAGCCAGGTCATGCAGTCCAATTGTACCCCAAAACACATCTCATCTCTCCTCTTTACTTGCATATGAAAAGCTTCAGTGTACATCTGGGACTCAGTAAATTGGTGGAATTGTTCAGCCACCACATTGGGGGCAAACTGAGTCTCCAGCCTGCAGGAGGCAGGAGGGTTTCACTGCTCTTTTCTGGGTGTTTTATGGCTATGTAAATGCTTTTCAGTAGCTGCTAGGTTTGCTGCTAAGACCGAGGAGTTTATCAAGTCCTTAAACATGAATCCACTCAACAGCTTCATTTTGACAGAACTTTAACAAAGGCCAGCCAACAAACATTCAGGAATAGACATGCCTGAGATGTTTCCTACTTGGTGTTGATGGGGAGAACCATAGCCAGGATTTTTTTGCAGCAGAACTGAAATTAGTAAGTAAATTAGGAAGAAATCTTTTAAAACAATGTGGATAAAAGAAACTTTCTATTTGACTGTGATATCCTTAATGATGAAATAGAAAGATATGGAACTTAAAGTCCTTTAAGCCAGAGATGAGCTGATAAAAATGACTCTTCTGGTTTCTTTTTAATTTTTTCCTAAATTTTTATTATAACATCATGATTTACCAAATTATTCATAATGCAGTCACTTCAAAATTAAATAGAAACAAAAATCCCACCACTACTATAGATATTGCAGTGTCGGGGTCAGAGCGATAGTGCAGCGGTAGTGTTTGCCTTGCACGCGGCTGACCCAGGATGAACCTCGGTTTGATCCCAGGCATCCTATATGGTCTCCAAGCCAGGAGTGATTTCCGAGTGCATAGACAGGAGTAATCCCTGAGCATCACTGGGTAAACCCCAAATATGAGACCACTTCATGTAGAGGTATATGAAGCGTAGATGTGGGGTTTTCTGGTTAACAGTTAAGGAGAAACAGCTCTGGAGTGGACTGAATGATAAGAGTCATTCCATATTTGGTCCCAGTATGAAACTTAAGTAGGAGTTCATTTTCGGGGAGAAGGGTCTGAAACATAGCAACAGATTTTAGTCATCAAAGATACAGGGAAACTCCAGATTTTGTACTTGCAATTAGAGTTGTTTACTTTGGAAAGCTGTACTTTCCCTTTGCAAGTCCAGGATGAAGTGAAGGTATTGTCTTCTAAGTGCCTTTGCTCCTACTTTCCAAACTCCAGGCTGCTTCTCATGATGGTGAACAGCTGTGCCTTTATGTTGTAGTTCAGTATTTATGGCGGACACTACACTGGTCTGATCATATTATCTTACTGCTTTGCACGACAGAATTTATTGAATAAAAGGGGATTGTATTAGGCTAAGAGTGCTAAGTCCAGAGTCTTAGCCCTCATGAATTAGGGCACCAGATGCCTAAGTAAGACAAACCTGTTAGCCATCAAGCCCTGGTGACTATAAAATGTCTAGCTTCTTAACATATCTTGAGTAGAGTTAACAATTTCGATGAAATTAATCCAGAAAGAGAGGGCAGTTTTAATTTGCAAAGGGATTAATTTTTTTCTCCACCCTTCTTAGGTCAGAACTTCAATATAAATACAAAGGTAAATTGAAATGGGATTTCACTGTTAAACGACTTTTACTAATACAAATAATAATATGAAAGGAAAGCCTTTTTGATGATGCTGCATAGCATCTGAACGTGGCAGGCGTTTTTAATAACCATAGGAAAGTTAAGGGTCTAATTTATGGTGCTAATATTTTTAAGGCTTCGCAGAAATACACTAAGGTAGATTTTTACTTTCCAAGTAGTCATAGAATATGGGAGTTCTCGGGCACAGAGGTGACCCAGGAAGGAAATTGTTTTTGGCTTAGAATAATTTACATTCTTAATGTGCCTGAATCTGTAAAACATTTGGTTGAATGCTTTATACTGGGGAAACTCCTTTATACTATAATGTATAATCAAATGCATTCCATGGTAATGAACTGCTCAGATTTAATGAATTTTTCTTTAAATGTGGAGTTAATGTCCTAATTTAGAATTACTTTTGTCCAGTGAATATTTTTAAGTGAGTGATTGCTCACTTAAATATTCTATGGAGTCTCTTATAGACACTCTGGAAATGGAGATAAAAGGTTGGCTCCTCATTTCCATTTGCAGAAGAAATACGATTATTAAAAATAAGGACCAAGGCAATTCTAACATGTTGTGACAATCTCAGCTTCTATAGCTGAGGTCTGCTGGGAAGGAAGTGGGGTGAGTGATCTCTGGCTGCCACCTGCTCCTTTGGTCATAGATTAGCAGCATCTGGCCAAGCATGAAGGCGTGCTGAGGCCATCTGCTGTCACACAGAGCAGGAGATGCTCAGCTTCATGGGGGAAATATGACCAAGGGCCTGCACCCCACACACAGCTCCTGGTCATTTGATGGCACTGCACGACCCAGATCTTTTGATATTAAGAAGTAATCCTTTATTTTGGGCAGAACAGAGCTACTTAATCTCTGTGTGCGTAGTTCAAACATTAGCTACCATGGCCATTTTAGTGATTCATAACTCTTTTTTGTGATCTTCATAACATAATTTTAGTGATTTCATAACTCTTCATAACTCTTTATAGAGTTATGAAACTTTGGATTAATCTGTTTACTTTGATGGAGTGCTGAAACCTAATAAATAGACTCTAAGATTTGAAGGTGTCAGGGATTGAACCAAGGCTTATGCTCTACCAGTCACATTCTCAGCCTTGAATTCATCCTTGAATCATCACATTTTAAATGGAATTAGATTTTCTCTCCTCTCGCCATTAGACACCACCACAATTTTCCTGTTTCCTCTTCTCACAATTAGCCTTTCTGTTTTCACCTTTTGAGGCCAATAGTTCAGAGCTGACTGCAGGTGAGTTAAGGATATCTGTGTGCCTGATCTCCAGAGTATTAATAAAGACTCTCATGTATCATTGACCCCACACTTTCCTACCTCTTCTCCTTCAAAAGATGGAGATATCCCCAACTGTGGCATTTTATAAAACCAAAATGTGTGTGGTGCAGTGGAACTGGTGCAAGGACTGGAATTCTAATTGCAGTACTAAAATTCTAAGCAATAGGGCAACCTAAAACAAGCATTGTTTGAAGAATGCTTTTTCCTTCTTGAAGATGCCTTTATCATGGAATGTTTTACCTACATGTTGTTCTATATACCTCATGGTTTCAGGCCCAATATCAAGATCTTTAATCCATTTGGAGTTGACACAACTGGTTAGCCACTTGCAAAAAAGTGCACAAAGGTCAAATCCAAATGGATGCATTTCTAATGAAGGTGGACTTAAACCTGTGATGTTGATCAAACATGTTTGAAATCAATAGCCATACTTTGCAATAACTTAGTATTTTGTAACTAGCCTTCTTTCCTCGTTCCTTTCCTTCCTCCCTCCCTCAACTCCTACTTTCCTTCCTCCCTCCCTCAATTCCTTTTTTCCTTACTCCCTCCCCTTCTCTCCTTTTTTTCCCATCATCCCTCTCTTAACATGTTTAAGTTTGTTATGTTGTGGTTTCTTTTGGTGCTGAGGTGGAACCCAGAGCCTAACAACTGTGTGTAAGAGATACTCTACCATGAATCTACATCCCTGATCCTTTGTGTTTTTATGAATACAGAAGTTTAACACTTCTGTTGATAATATCACTTTAATAATTTTTATAAATGTTGTAAATGAGAAATATTTATAGCAACCTTTTCTGATATACTATAGAGGTGGTGATCTCATAAACTGAAATGTAAAATCATCATTGACAATTAAATACTTAATCATAGTGATTATTTAGATTAAAAGAGACACTTATTTTATTGTATTTAAAATAAATTAATTTCCTTTATAATTTTTTGATTTGTATTTTGGGCCACATAAGTGCTAGGAGAACATTCAGTGCAATGAAAAAAATCAGGGTCTTCTGCTTACAGACCATAAATTCAGACCTTTAGCTACTTCTCCATCCTTAATATTTTTGGTAAAATAATATTTACTTGCCTTTAATTAAGAAAATACAATCTTTTTGCAAAATGGAATAATTTACAATTTTATCTTTGAAGTAAAATTTGGACCTGAATTGCATTTCAACACTAAAATTGATTTAATAAGCATATTTTTATCTTTTAAAATGCTGATTGAAGTGCTCTAGCTTTTGGCATATTCACATCTTGATAAACATCAATGCTCTTCAAACAAGCACAAAAATACTTTGGAATTGGATTCTGGCTTCCATTTGAAATTATTGAATACACATTTAGTTGAAAGATTTAGTGAAAAAAATGTTACCTAGGTTACATGAATTTATGATCAAAACTATGAAATGGATCTTTTAAAAGCAGATAATCCATCCTCCTCCAATTTAAATATATCTGAAGCTGGTTGCCAATTTGATGACTCTTACTTTATAAGATCACTCATATTTTTATATCAAAGGGAAAATGTATTTTCAAGAGTGTTAATATCCCTGTTCTCTAAAGATGCAATCAATGGCTTATTTATAACATTTATTTGGCCATTTTTATCATTAGTAACTAGAGAGAGAAAAATCAAGATTTTGGGAAAGTTAAGAATAGCAATAAAATCCTGCTTGAGACTTTTATTAATATGCTAAAGTTCGTTAAAATATTTTATGGAGCAAAAGATGTAATCTAGAGTAGCAATAAAAGGAATGTGATCTTAGAATTCCAGTGGTCTATACTGAAATTTCTTACAATCAACCTGTATGAAGTCTTTGTGGTGTGTCCAACTCTGCTTTTCTTTAACTTTGCAGAGTTGCTGTGAAAGTCAGTCTATCTTTCCTGCTTCCCTTTTTCAACAGGCTTTGTGACCTTGTTCTGTGCTTCAAGTTCTAAGAAAGGAGGCATAGCTGTGGCAATTCTAGGAAATCTTTCTCTGAAATAAAGAACAGTATTAGGACAAAGTAATTTTCTTTTGCCACAATTTTAACATTTTTATGTGTTGACTCTGTAAGAACAAAATGGGTGTAATTACTTATGACCAAGAGAAAACAATACCAAGAGACCAGATGCCAATGATATTGTGGCAGAGTCCCTCAAGGTTGAGTCAAACCACCTAGTCCTGGGATTATCAACTTTCAGATTCCATGTAAAATGTTGCAAAATATTTAGATTGCTTCTATCCAAAAGTATAATTTACTAGATTCTAACATCTTTTATAATGGGGTGACTATTTTAACATCTCAGCCCTAATGTTTGTTTATGTAAAATGGAAATAATAGTCTCTGCTTGCAGATGTGGGTGGTTGAAAGGATGTGTTGATCAACAGGTCTGAACAGACTAATTTAGAGTAGAACCTCCTATGTTGCTCTTTGTTGATATTGGAGCTGTGTTGTCTTAACCCACTGGAAGGGGATTGAGTTTAATAAACTTCAAATAAATTTGAAGTTCAATTTCCAAAAAGCAACATGATCTGCTTTTACTTATTCTTTCTCATTTTATTTTTCTAAAGAATCTTTAAGGAAGGTCTAATTTCTCATTTTACAGCCTTAGAAATAGAGACTCTTCAAGGTCACATCATTTAAAAGTACCAGATTATACGTGTATCTTAATAATAATTATATGCGTCTTAGGGTGCAGGTAGGAGAAAGCCTCAGCTGAATTTTATATCTGCTGCTTTTCTTGTTGATGCTAGTTCATGAAGCAGAAGCTATCAAACAACCAGGAAGCCAAAGAAA
Source organism: Crocidura indochinensis (assembly GCA_004027635.1). Lineage (NCBI taxonomy): Eukaryota > Metazoa > Chordata > Mammalia > Eulipotyphla > Soricidae > Crocidura > Crocidura indochinensis. The sequence goes on from PVKC010019526.1 coordinate 15,685, forward strand.
TGCCAGCATGAGAAAGGGTACTAGAAAGTAAGCAAATGTACCTAAAAAGGTCAGTGAGAGGTGTAGGAAGGGCTTTAAGTAGCAAGTGAAAATCTGAGCATTCAGGCTGAGAAACAGGAGCCAATGACATGGATCCAGAAAAGTATATGCAGATAGATGATAAGGTAAATTGAAGGTTTAGGTGGAAGCAAGACTAGGACACCCTATACTGAAGAAAAGATGAATGCCACAACTAAAGTTACTTATTTTTTTTTGTTTGTTTTTGTTTTTGGGCCACACCTGGTGACGCTCAGGGGTTACTCCTGGCTATTCTCTCAGAAGTTGCTCCTGGCAGGCATGGGGGACCATATGGGGAACCGGGGGATTGAACCGCGGTCCGTCCTAGGTTAGCGCAGGCACCTTACCTCCAGCGCCACCGCCCGGCCCCACTGATTTCCAAATAAGATATATCCTTGCAGAATATTTGATTGTTCAACATGGATTTACAACTTATAAACTAAAGTAGCTGAAATAGAATTCCAAGTTACAAATGACTTTGAAGCCAAGGTATTTTCTTTAGCATGTAAGACATGATATGTCAATTCATTTACTCAATTTGTTTCTTCTTTTTTTTTTTTATTTTTGGGCCACACCCAGTGATGCTCAGGGGTTACTCCTGGCTATGCGCTCAGAAGTCGCTCCTGGCTTGGGAGACCATGTGGGAACCGGGGGATTGAACCACGGTCCGTTGTAGGCTAGTGCAGGCAAGGCAGGCACCTTACCTCCAGTGCTACCGCCCAGCCCCTTTCTTTGTTTTTTGTAAACCAATAACTTTATTCACTATTTCTAAAGCAAATAGTAAATTTAAACAGTGAATTTAAATAGTAAATTTACTATGTATGGTGGTAGATTATGGAGATGCCATAATAGAAAAATATACAACCCCTGTCTTCAGTAGGAGGGATATCATATTTATAAATTTTAAAAGTCCATGAGATATTTTACATCTTTTACATAATGTATTGAACAGGGTATAGACCTGGAGAAATGAGACTTTATTTATTTATTTATTTATTTATTGAGTTTACGTAAATTAACAGGATTTCATTTGGCTACCAGATGTACTTATAAAAATGAGAGCAGCAACTAGAGTGTGGAAGAATAAAAGAAATTATGTTAGTGAATTGAGGACAATTTTGTTTCATATATCAATGTTTAAAGTTTATGTAATTCATTCCAGGCAGAGAGCAGATGCAAAGGCCAAATGACTTTAGCAAGTATGAGTGGTGAAGAGGAGAGAAGGAAGGTGTTATCTTATCCAAGCACGATTCCTTGAAAGATAATCAGATACTAAACGGCTCTGATGACATCTAGTTAGGGTGTCTGACTGTTATTCTGCAGACATTTGTAGGGTTTTAATTCAGAAAAGTCATGGACACATCAAATTATGAACTATATAGTTAAATATAAGTTAAAACTACTTTTCCATAAGAATTAGATGTTGAGGCAAATATTTAATTATCATCACATTTTAAAGTAAGTTATAAAAAATTACATTGAAGTAAGTGGACAGATCAGAAATAATTTATTTTCTAATTCTGATTCTAATTAAAACAAGTTTGAAAAAGTTTGTAGTACCATTTTTATGTTACAGGAATGATATAATTGAGGTAGAAGGCAGTAGAGAGAACTTCATTAGTTTAGACTTTTGTAATTAGGAGTGTAGAATAATTGTAGATAAAACTTTATGAAATTTTATTATTTTATTAAATTAAAATAAAATTGTATTATTCTAATCAGAGGAATTTGTTTTTTTTTCTTTTACAGGCATTCTACTTCTCTCACACATATTAACATTGTCAGATAGTGTAGTTATCTCTCTAATCTCATTATTCTATATGGTGAGATTCATTCACATCAAGAGCCAGACCTTCCAGCTCTCATCTCTGTTGTCTCTGGGCATTATTACAATGTCTTTTGTTTTTCTTAAAATCCACAGATAAGTGAGACTATTCTGTGTCTCTCTCTCTCCCTCTGACTTATTTCACTCAGCAAAATAGTTTCCATGCTCATCCATAATCACAGGAATTTGTAAGCAAATAATAAATGGGAAAATGAAAAGCATGGTCTAGTCTATAGAAAATACTTATGTAGGGGGGTGGGCGGTAGCGCTGGAGGTAAGGTGCCTGCCTTGCCTGTGCTAACCTAGGACGGACCACGGTTTGATCCCCCGGTTCCCCATATGGTCCCCTGGGTCTGCCAGGAGCGACTTCTGAGTGAATAGCCAGGAGTAACCCCAGAGCGTCACCGGGTGTGGCCCCCAAAAAAGAAAATACATGTGTAATTCATTCCATTTAAGAAAATATGGGGCGGCACGATGGCGCTAGATGTAAGGTGCCTGCCTTGTCTACACTAGCCTAGGACGGACCACGGTTCCATCCCCCGGCGTCCCATATGGTCCACCAAGCCAGGAGCAGCTTCTGAGCGCATATCCAGGAGTAACCCCGAGCGTCACCGGGTGTTGCCCCAAAACCAAAAATAAAAATAAATAAATACAGGGGCCTTATATTCTTATAAAACATCATAATAAGTAGATTTTTGTTTAAAGATGAAAGACAAATCTACTATTTCCTGATGCTTTGTTCAAGTTTTTACTTCTCTCAGTATGCCCATGTTCATGGTTCTATCTACATTACTATGCGTTAGTATAGTCATAGTGAACAGACATAGTTGGTTGATGGTTCAATTGTGTTTTATTGTGTTGCAAAAGGTATTTCAATAATGTGGTATAAGACCACCATATCCTGGCCAAACCTACAAATTCATTTCACAAATAGATTATCTATTACTACCCCCCCTTTCCCCCCCCCCCGCCACCATCAGGCTCATGGGCACTGAAGATCTAGAACCAAGTATTTTTTTATTTTGGTTTTAGAGGACAAAGATTTTGTTTTACCAAAAGAGGTTCTTATTTTGTATTGTTTTTGGGGCCACACCCAAATGTATTCAGGGATTACTTTTGACTATGTACTCAGCAATCATACTTAATAGTGCATGGGGACCATATGCGATGCCTGGGATCAAACTGAAGTTTGATATGTGTGAGGCAAGTGACTCTAACCTTTACCCTTCTGTTGATTTAGCTAGTCATGATTGCTGCATCTCTTCATTTCTATGCTCATTTGACAGAGATATGATTCACATAAAGAATAAGTTTACGATATAATATGGTGTGATTTGATATACCTATATCCAGTGAAATGATAGCCATGATAAGGTTACTTAACAGTGCCATCACCTCACATATACTTTATTTTTGAAGATATAATCTAGGAAAGTTCACATACATAGTGCAGTATTGTTAACATTGTTTCCTAACAAAGGTTTATTTT
>PVKC010019527.1:0-19071 GCA_004027635.1 Crocidura indochinensis
TCTTGCTAACTATGCGAGAGAGCACCCTTCCCCTTAACAGCCACTTCACTTCTTCACGGATAAGATGCTAGTAATGGGCATCCATACTCTCACCCAGGATGGTGGATAGCCTGTATTTGATCACAATTGTGAATTTCACAAAGTATCTTCATTGTGTCATCTGTCACAGAGTTTAGTTCAGCAGGGAGTTTTTTTGAATCCAGTCTATCATACAATGAGTGGATACAATGTACATGTGTGCAACTTGTTTTTTGTGACTACACAAAAACACTGAGCCATGTACAGTGCATCATCTGTGCATACATCAGCACATCAGATTATTATTTTGAGTGAAATGATTCAGAAGGAGAAGTGTAGACACAGGATAATCATTTGTGGCATATAAGAATAATAAATGGCAATATGGTAATAATATCTAGAGAAAATAGATAAGGGACAGGAGGACTAATCCATGATAGGAAGCTTACCATAAAAAGTGATGAGATCAGTTAGAATAGAGAAAGGTTCATTATGATATTGATATTTGGAACTTATCACTCTTGACAAGAACTGGATGCAGAAAATGAAAAGTGACATGCATGATAACCTTTAATTAACAATATTGCAAACCATGGTGTCATAAAGGAAATTTTGCAAACCTCACTGTCAAAAGGAAAAGAGAGAGAGAGAGAAAAGCAAAATGCCTGCCTCTGACTTAGGCAGAAGAGGGTAATGGGAAAGGAAACAAGGGACATTGGTGGTGGGGAAAGTGCGCTGGTGAAGGGTGGTGTACATTCTATGATTGAAATACAAGTATGAATAATTTTGTAACAAATATGCATAAATAAAAATTATTTTAAAATTTTTCAGACACTCTATTATAATTCCTTTATGAGATGATATCATATGCCTTTAAAAATGCCATTTTTGTTTTTGTGTGTATTTAGTTTGGTTTCTTGCTGTACACACTAAAGTGTCAATAGATATTGTCCTTTCAGTGAAATCACTACTTTCCCCTGGAACACTGTCCTTGCTTGCATTTAAAGATTGTTAAAAGGTTTTCCTTTTACCTGTTTCATCTTATTTTCAGCTCATTTTGGTTTTCAAGAGGAAACATTTTGAAATGTTTTGCTTACTTATTATTAGAAATCAAAGCATTTTTCCTTGATAAGGATGTTCACTATCCAGAATAAACAAATGATCAGTGGATTCAAAAACTGTATTTCATGGTGGATGTTTCTTCACATCTAAATCAACTTAATCAGAAACTACATGGGAAAGGAAACACAATTTTTCAATGTTAGAAGTTATTTCATTTGAAAACAAATGATCTGTTATTGCTCAAGATTTTCACAGAGAAATTTTGATTCACCTTCCAAGCCTGTTGAAACATCCCCAAGAAAGTAATTCTGATATTGACATTGCCTATTTTAAAACAGCACTTTTAAATATGAGGGAAGCTTTTCTCAAGAGGTTTCAGGATTTCAGAAACAGCAAAGCCATGGTGACCTTTGTTAAAAACAACAACAACAACAATAACAACAATGACCAAAAAACCTCTGGATGCCAATGTAATATAATTAAATTTTTCTCCCTTTAATATCAATATTGGCAACTTTGAAATACAATTGCTGGATTTAAAAAACAAAGAACTGTGGAGCTCAAAATTTGAATGTCTTTGTGCTAATTTAGAAAGATTGGAGAGACGCAAATGTGAACTTAGTTCACAGCATAAGTGGTCTGCTTTGAAAGACATAGAGAAGGAAGATTTTTAACACCTGGAATAGTATTCCTGACTCATATAATCAACTAAAAAAGCTAGCATTTGCTGTTCTTTCCTTGTTTGGGTCTACATATTTATGCGAACAATCATTTTCAAGCATGAATCATGCCTAAAATTAAAAACAACATACAAACCTGACTTACTCAAACTATCCAAGGGAATGCAAGGCCAATGTTCATATTAGTGTTTGTGACTTTGTCAGTCATTGTCAGGATGTAATTTTCTCTATATTGTAAGGCAAATTTTATGGAATTTAATGTTATCAAGAAATAATATCGTTCTAAAGCTTTTGTTTTATTAGTTGTGTTATTTGTATCCTCCTGACCTATGTGGATACTTGCATGCAGAATATTCTCAATAAAAACTTATTGAAACTAAAAGCAGTGTACCATCCTATGTATTTTCTGTTTTAAAAATGTGGTTCTCAGGGTCGGAGAGATAGCATGGAGGTAAGGCATTTGCCTCTCATGCAGAATGTCGTGGTTCAAATCCCGGTATCCCATATGGTCCCCTGAGTCTGCCAGGAGCAATTTCTGAGCATTGAATCAGGAGTAACCCCTGAGTGTTGCCAGGTGTGACCCAAAAACCAAAAAGAAAAAGAGATGTGGCTCTCAAAATAAATTTCAATCGTGGTTTTGGCGAGATTTGGCTCAGTTGAAAAAAAAGGTTGCTGACCACTGCTCTAGCGCCACCGTGCCAGCCCCAACTATCACCCTTTTACACCTCTCAACATTCTATGGAATGGTTGATTGAATATTAAATGTGTGACAAAGTATATACATTATATAAATATAATCATAGATACAATTCAATACATAAAAATACGTCCATATATAACAAATTTGTTATAACTAAATTGATATCATAATATCAATATAATAATGCTTTTATTTAAAACATTGTGATTTACTAATATATTCATAATTAAATTTTAGACATACATATTTCTCCATATCAGCAACAATCCCAACACCAGTGTCCCTCCATTAATGTTCCCATAGTCCATCCCATATCTTCCCCCACCCCAGTCTGCCATCATGACAAGAACCTTTTTAAATTTGGTTGTCAAATTTTGGGTCTCATATTTTAGTATTGTTGACTCTGTAGTTTGGGTATTTAGTTATGTTCTTCCTTAACACCACTAATGCATTATTGCACATCTATATTTATCCTCCTCAATCTATTTATTTCCATCTCCTAACTATACTCTGAGGCCAAGAATGTTCTAGACAACTTCCATTTAAACCTTTACATTTCCTCATGCAGTTATTCTAAATACCATATGTAAGTGACATCATCCTGGTATTTATCTTTCTCACTCACTTCATATAATATATCTTCGAGTTATATCCATGTTGCTTCAAATTGCATTATTGTATCATTCCTTAGAGATATGTAATATTCTATTGTATATATGTACCATATTTTCATTACCCACTTTTCTGTTGTTGAGCACCCAGGTTGATTCCAACTCTTAGGTATTGTACAGAGTGCTGCAATAAACAGCAGGGTGCATTCATCCTTTCAGATCAGTGTTTTTCTGTCCTGAGGATAGATACCCAAAACTGGAATTGCTAAGTCATATGTAAGCTTGATTCTGCATTTACTGAGGAGCCTCCATACTGTTTTCTGACATGTCCACTCAGGAAGAAGGAATTGTATTTGCCAAGAAAAGCCCGCTTTGAGTAGTCACAAATCAGTTGACCTCTTTGTGTGGATCGTCTGGCTATAATTTCATACGCGACTGTGATATTTCACTCTTTCCCTTTAAGAAATCAGGCCTCAGTACTTTCTCCTTCAGACAAAGGAAGACAGTATCAGACTCCCACTGAAAGCTCCTTCACTGACCAGTCTCTGACCTGTGCAATCCTGGTGCCAAGGATGTTTTTCTCAATAATTCAAACTCAGGATGAAAGCAATTTTCAGTTTCTACCCAAAGCTCCAAAAACATCTTTCCTCTTCCCTGATAATTGCTAACTTACTCAAGGAATCTCTCGCCTTCCTAAGATAATTACCTAGCTCCCTCTTCCTTACCCAAAACAAATACAAATTCCTTTCCATCCTCGGTACCTGGTTCTTTAATATGCAGAATTTGGCTAGCCTCCTCTATTGTGCTCCTCCATCCAGAACCTACCTTCTATTATTCCCAAGAATATTACTCTACATTACAGAGTTGCTTTATAAGCCACTCAGCTGAATCAATAAATTTGTCCTCGCTTCATCTGATGTGGATCCCCATGCATCGAGTGCAGTAATTTTTCTTTCTACATTAATATTCCGTTTTCAGTCTCCTCGTGTCCCACTCTCTCCCTTGGAAAGATCTTGAAACCCACGAAGCTATATAGCTGTCTAAGACGCTGGCCGACGGTGACAGTTTTCCATAGGTGTTAAACTAGATATCATTCCTACCAGCAGTGGATGTGGATGAGAGTCTCTTTTCACTACATCTCTTCCAAAATAAATTATTCCCAATATTTTTTTTGCTTGTTCAATTTTTTATATATGATTTTTATTTTGACCATATTGGCTTACATATCTTTCACAGTAGTAGTTTAGGTACATATTAACATTGAGTCAGGGGAATTCCCATCACCAAATTTGCTCTCCCTCCACCCTCGTTCCCATCCTGCACCCACTATCCCCCACCCTCACACCCCGGGCTGTTACATTAAGTGGTCCCCTCTGTGTCTAGCTTACTACTTTGTGATCTTATATTTGGTTGGTCCTGGTACCCTCCCTTATTTCCCCCTCTGTAGGAGAGGTGGAACTAGATAGTTCAAGTTATGTGGTTTTGTTTGAAGAAAGAAATAGCAATAAAGTAGGGTAAATATCAAATATGCTGAAAATGGGTGTAGTCCTTCTAGAGGCTCTCAACCTCAGTTTGAGAGAGGACAGGAAAAAAGAAATTTAAATACCACAACAATACAAAATGAAATATCGAATAAAATATCCAGTGAGCACTACAGCACTAAAGTCAAGCACCATTTAATAGTCTCACTCCTGAATTAAAACCATGCCAGAGCGCAAAAAGAATGAGAAAGGTAAAATAACATAAAATAAGATTGGGGACATCAACTTCAATATCAATACCAAAACAAAGAAGTCAAGAAAGATAAAAATAAAAAATAGATAAATAGATAAAAAAAACTATTTTGTGCCCCCCCCCGTTTTTTTTCCTGCACAGGCATAGTAAAAATTGGGGGCATTAGAGAGGGAATTCCCTTGGTCTAGGAGATACAGGGTCTCTCCACCCTTGAAGTATAGTGTCATGGGGTTGACTGTCAACTCCTTGTCTGTTCATTTACTCTTCCCTCGGTGCTTTTGTGGTGTATGAAAAACTTCTGTTTCATTATGGGCGATAAAATCAGACCTCTGTAAATAGAGATCTTGGTAGCTGCACAGGTTAAGGAGTGGAGCTTATGATGAAGCCTTTCTTTGTGGTTCTAGGAGTTCTGTTCCTTCCCTGTCATTTTAATCCATCTTCTGTAGTTGGTGTTCATGGTCCTTGCACTGCTCCTAGGATGAAGCCAGGGATATAATCTTTCGTTATGTTTCCGGAAGTTCCCAATATTTTTGATATGTGTCATCCTCACTGATGTAAAGTGATATTTCACTGATATCTTGATTTTTATTTACCTAATGATAAGTGATGATGAATATTTTATGTGCCTGTTAGCTTTAGTCTTCCTCAAGGAGGTGTTTATCCATTTCCCCTGTCCATATTTTGATGAGATTTGTATATTTTTGAAGATTAATCTTTGTGGGTACTTTGTATATTCTATATAAACACTTTAAATGATGTGTTGAGTGCAAATATTTTCTCCCACTCAGTTTTTTGTCCTTTAGTATTAGCTTGTATATCTTTTGCCATACAGAAACATTTTAGTTTGATATAGTAACACTTTTCATATTTAATTCTATAGAGTTTGCCATTGACATCATATCATCAAAGATTCCTTTGAGTATATGTATTGAAAATTCTGCATATGTTTTACTCAAAATACTGTATAGATTCAGGTCTGTTCTCATGGTCTCTGATGGACTTTGAGTTGCCTTTTGTGTAAGATGTGAGATTTAATATTTTATATGTGGCTATCTAATTGTCCCAACACCATTTATGTAAGAGACTTCTTTATCCATTTCTTGTTTGAGGCTATTTTGTCAAACCTTAGTTGACCATATAGTTGGTTGTTTGTTATTGGATATTTTATTGGTCCAAAAATTTGTCTGTGTTCTCATACCATGTTGTTCTGGTTACTATAGCTTGATAGTACAACTTCAAGGTAGGTAATGAGATGCCTCCTCCTTTCCTGTGTTTCACTATAGTTTTGGCTATTTGAGGTATTTTATGATTTCGCACAAATTTTATAATTGTTCTAAGTCCTCAAAGAATGTCTGAATTTGGATATGGGTTGCATTGAATTTATATAGCTTAGTCATTTTGTTAATATTGATTCTTCCAATCCATGAGCATGGAATGTTTTTCATTTCTTTAGGTCTTCCTCAATTTCTTTCTTAAGTGTTTTGATGTTTTTATGGTATAGGTCTCTGGCATCTTTTAAGTTTATTCCTAGATACTTGGTACACTATTTTAAATAGAAAAGACTCTTTGATCTCTGTTTCCTCTGACTCATTATTTGTATAAAGGAATACAACATTTTTTTTTTTGGTTTTTGGGTCACACCCAGTGACGCTCAGGGGTTACTCCTGGCTATGCGCTCAGAAGTCGCCCCTGGCCTGGGGGACCATATAGGGCATGGGGGATCGAACCGTGGTCCGTCCAAGGCTAGCGCGGTAAGGCAGGCACCTTACCTTCAGCGCCACCGCCCGGCCCCTACAACATATTTTTGTATATTGACCTTATAGCTGGCCTCTGTGCTGTGTTGGTTTATTGTTTTCAGTAGCTTTTTTTGTGGACTCCAGCAACTTCAATGAATATCATTGTGTCATCAGCAAAAAGACATAATTTTACTTACTCAAAAGAGATTATTTTTGTAATGCTCTAAAAGAAGCAGGATTTAGGAAGTTAAAGCTATTATTAGGTTATCATGACTTTTAATTCTAACTTTTAATTTAATGAATTCTAACTATCTGCCTACTTGTATAATAACATCCAGATAAAAAACTACAAGCTTCTTACCCTCCTCTTTATTAATTCTGCTCTGACATTTCATGAAATCTTACTCATTGTATAAAAGTAAGTTAAGGCATAGAGTTATTCTCAGTTATTTATTTATTGAAAATAATAAGTGGAAGACTTACATGAGAATATTTTGAAATATTTTATTTAATTAAAGAACCATGATTTACAAAGTTTTTGATAGATGAGTTTTAGGCATATAATATTTGAACACCAATATCACCAGCAGTGTCAACTCCCATCACCAGCATTCCATGCTCCATCATCTACCACCACCACTAATTCCCTCTGCCTGTTACCTTGACAAGCACATTACAAAGTTTGATAGATGCAGCTTAGATATCATGATATCAGTATCATTGCATCTTGCTTTGGATTTTTAGCTGCAATACACCCCACATAATAGGCATATAATGCAAAGATGAAATACTGGAAAGCTGGCAACATCCCAGCCGTCCCAGCAAATGGTATCCAAACATGGACACAGAGACCTCAAAACAGTGACTGGAGTAATAAGTTTTCTGGGTACTGAGTAAATAACAAAACAGATATTGACATGTCAGCCCCCTCTTACTAGATTGAATGTTCTGTGCTATCTACTGAACCATTAGCATGTATAACCCCCTTTCTTAATTGCCTTATGTTGCTCTGGGTTATTTATCAACATTTTTCAAGATGACCTTAACAAAGTATGTCAATTAAAAATTCTTCCATGCACATGCCCCAAGAGGAGAAGAGTGCTTTTACAGTAGTGAAGAGTTCTTACTCAAAAGACTTTCCCAAGGCTGGTAGTGGACCCAGTGGGATTAGTAACATTGCATCAGTGATATATGATAAGTATGCGAAAGATAAAATAGTGAAGAGTTCTCACTCAAAACACTTTTCCATGGCTGGGACTGGACTCAGTACCAGTGGGATGAGCAACACAGAAATTAATAAAATAATGCTAGAAATTCAAGTTATGGGTATTGTTAAATGGTTCAATGTTTGGAATGGTTATGGATTCACTAACAGGAATAACACTAAAGAGGAAATCTTTATTCACTATACAGCTATTAAAAGAAACAATCCAAGAAAGCTTTTGCTCTGCATTAGAGATGGGGAGATTGTGGATTTTGATATCGTGAAAGGAGTAAAAGGTGCAGAAGCTGCTAATGTAGAGGGTGCCAGTGAAAGGCAGCCACAATGATCCCAATCAATGTAGGTTCTAATGATTCATAACCTGGTCTTGCCCAGTTGAGGTCTCCTTAAGCAGGACAGAACCAGGCAGTGAAGAGGAGCAAGCTGAAGACTCCAAGAAACCTCCCGGACAGTAGTACTCTTCTTAAGGCTCTTCTTCTTCTTAAGGTTCATTGTGCACAGCTCTTGACCTTCCAACCAGCTGTATATACACAGTGATCAACTGTGTATGTGTGAATGTGTAGATTTATTTCCATGTTGTCAGAGAAGCATTTGTTTTCTTTCCCTCTAACACCTTTCTGTATGGCCATGGATCATTCCACCCAGACCCATATCCTTTTTATATTCATACTAGAAGAACAAGAAAACAGCCAATTGCAACGAGACTATCCACATGAATTGGCTTTTTTCAGTGGGACTTGAGGAATTATTTTTGACCTATGAGACTGATCAGTAGCTGCAGGAGAGCATCATCTCCCTGCCTGCTCTTTACTGACAGATCATCTTGTCATCTTATTACTATTCACTATCCCTATTCCCCATCCATGGATCGTTTAAAAAATAGAAAAGGAGGAGATGTAGAAATCTTATCTGATTCTTAGATCACTCTGTTTTTCCTTTACTCCTCACACACTTTTTGAACTGTAAAAACCCACCCAGGCTTGATTAGTGATCCACCGAGATTTACTTAACTTAAGTAACCTTAACTACCGTCACCCTCACCCACAGGTGATTTATCTTTGTTCTGTCAACTCTGGCTAATAAAAGTTGGCAGAGAAATCAGCTCAGCTACTGGCTGGCTCACATCAATCCAAAAGGCTGCTCAGCCCCCTGGCTCCTATGCACCTTCTCTTGTAACTCTGTCTGGTTTTTTGTTTTGTTTTTACACCCCTGCTGTAGAGTCATCCATTCCAGGGTCAGACAGGCCAGCATGAACATGAATACACAGATAAACTACTGGGAAGTTGGCAGCTCCCAAGTAGATCTATCAACACATCAAAAATGTAATAAAACTCTGACCTTCATTCCCTCATTACTTTCCTTTCTCATTTTCTTTCTTTTCACCTTGATTTCTTACTTTTTCTGTCTTCCCTAAGCTCTAGGGTCCAGGGTTATCTAGTCTTTACTCCTTTACTCTGTTACATTCTTTATACAGTTATTCTATATACCACAGATAAGTGAGATCATTCTGGATTTTTTATCTTTGTTTTCTGGCTTACTTCAATAAATATGGTATTTTTTGGATTTTTGTTCTTGCGGAGTTTCTTAATTATTGTTTCAATTTCCTTAGCTGTGATTGGACTGTTTAGGTTTTCTACATCCTCCTTGTTGAGTTTTGGAAGATGATATTTTTCCAGATATGGACAAATATCTTCAGGGTTCTCTCGCTTAGTTGAGTACAGTTTTAGATAATACTCCCTCATGATGTCTTGGATTTCTTGCGGTTCTGTTGTAATCTCTCCCCGTTTCATTTGTGATCCTATCTATTTGGGTGTTTTCCCTCTTTTTTTGGGGGGGGAAAGTCTTGCCAGTGCTTTGTCTATCTTGTTTATTCTTTCAAACAACCAACTCCTGGTCTCATTGATTTTTTGTATTCTTTATTTTGCTTCTATGTTTTTTTTTTCTGCTCTGGTATTTATTATTTCTTGACTTCTGACTGTGCTTGGGTTCCTTTGCTGCTATTTTTCCAAATTTTTATTGTGTCCTTTGAGACTGTTGATTTTGTCATTTTACTCTTTCCAGATATAGGCCTGTATTGCTATGAGCTTCCCCCTACTTACTACTTTTTCTGTGTCCCAAAGATTTTGATAGTTTGTCTCTTCATTGCATTCATCTCAAGTAATCTTTTTATTTATTCCTTGATTTCCTCTTTGATCCAACTGTTGTTGAGTATCATGTTGTTTAATCTCCAGGTGTTGGATTTTCTCCACATTTTTAAGTCAATCTTGAACTCTGTTGCATAATGATCAGAAGCCTTCTGATCCTTGCAGTATGGCAGACTGAGAGAAGATTTCCCACAATGAAATAACTAAATCCTCCAAAAGCCATGCACTGGTGTTTTACAAGATATAAGCGTCTCCAAGGAGAAAAAAAAGTGATCGACTGATCAACAGAGTAACAGCCCCCCAAAATATGTAATCTTAATCCACATGTTGTTGCCCCCTAGTGGTAGTAAAGGCAATGATCTCTAATGGCACTCTATAAGGAATGGGCTTGCTCTAGAATGGAAGAATGAGAAACTAAGTCACTCTCATAGTACTATGGCCTGGGGCCAGAGAGATAGCATGTAGGTAAGGTGTTTGCCTTGCATGCAGAAGGTCGGTGGTTCAAGTCCCGACATCCCATATGGTCCCCCGGGCCTGCCAGGAGAGATTTCTGAGCATAGAGCCAGGAGTAACCCCTGAGCGCTGCCAGGGTATGCCCCAAAAACCAAATATATATATATTTCTTTAGGTCTTCCTCAATTTCTTTCTTAAGTGTTTTGATGTTTTTATGGTATAGGTCTCTGGCATCTTTTAAGTTTATTCCTAGATACTTGGTACACTATTTTAAATAGAAAGACTCTTTTTTTTTATACTATATACTATATATATATATAGTACCATGGCTTAGGACACAGTATTTCTTGGAAAAAGCCGCCTTGAAAAGCTTGGCATGCCCCACCTGAGGCTGCTCACTACATGTCTACTTGGGAATTGCCCTTCACAGACTCATCCCTGCCATCAAGCCATGCCTCCAGTTCCAAGTACAGCTACATATTACCTGGATTTTGGCTCCACTAGATAGGAATGACCCTGTGGGTGCTTGATTATTTTACCAAGAACTGTATGTTTTTGGTGCAGTCTCTGAAGTGGCATCAAGAAAAACAACTCTCAGTCCCCCTTCCTCAGGTAAGAAACTTTAGTCTTCTTGAGATAGAGGTTGTAGTCACATTTGTGCTGGCCTCCCATTGGATACAATGACTTAAGCTCCAGGCTGATGCAGGTTGCTTGACTCCAAGTAGACTGCATTTTGGTGCTTATTTAAACATAAATTACAAACCCTTTCACCACCATTCTCACATCTTAGAGAAGTGGGCAAGGTTTGGGGCGGAGGAGACACATCCTAGTACATATTCTCATTTAACAGAAGGGAGAAAGTGAGGACATTAAAGTATTCAAATGGTTTGGACATTTATCTGCTAGAGGAAAGATAGTTTTATAAATATTCAATGACAATTTTTAATAGGGGTTAAGGAACAGGGCTGTGATCTGAAAACATAAATAAGGCTAGACACTCAAGGCAACATCATCTCCTGTACATTATGGGATGGGGATTCCAAGCTTTATTCTTATGGTATTAAATAGATCTTCAAGATAAAATGTTCCTCCTTCCTTGGCACTAGCAGAGTGGTGAGGTAATTTTAAAACGAATTGCTCTGAGTTTTTCGTGAATTCTAGGGGAAGCAACAATTTTATCAGAGATGTTGTTACAAAGATGATCAATATAATTGGGGCCAACCAAAGACAATTACTTGTTAGACAGGCATCCCGGGGACAATAAGTAATACATGCCATTGAAAATCTCTACTCTCCTGTCTAGAAGAAAAAAAAACATCTCATCCAGAGAAGGACTCAGTAAATGTGTTTTTATTTATTATTTATTCTTATTTTTTAATAATTTTTATTTTGACCATATTGGCTTACATATCTTTCACTGTAGTATTTTCGGTACATATTAACATTGAATCAGGGGGATTCCCATCACCAAATTTGTCCTCCCTCCACCCCTGTTCCCATCTTGCATCCCATATTCCCCACCCTCACACCCCAGGCTGCTAGAATAAGTGGTTCCTTTGTGTCTAGCTTACTACTTAGTGATCATATATCTGTTTGGTCCTAGTACCCTCCCTTATTTCCCCCTCTATTTGAGAGGCGGAACTAGATAGTTCACGATATGTGGTTTTGTCTGAAGAAAAGAAAGGCAATAAAATGGTGGTAAAAATCAAATAAGCCAAAAATGGTGGAGTCCTTCTAGAGGCTCTCAACCTCAGTTTGAAAGAGGACAGGAAAAAAGGAATTAAAACACCACATCAATCTAAAAAGAAATATCATATAAAATATCCAGTGAGCACTACATCAATAAAGACAAGCATCACATACTAGTCTCGGAATATACTAGTCTCGGTATATGAAATAAAACCATGCCAGAGCACAAAAAGAAAGAGAAAGACGAAGATAAAATAAAATAAAATAAAATAAAATTGGAGACATCAGCTTCAATATCTACACCAAAAGAAAGAAGTCGAAGAAAAAAATAACTAACTGGATAAATAGATTTAAAAAAAGAATAATTTGTGCCTGATTTTTCCTGTATAGGCACAGAAAATATTGGGGGCATTAGAGAGGGAATTAGCTTGGCCTAGGAGATACAGGGTTTCTCCACCCTTGAAGTATACTGTCATGGAATTAACTGTAGACTCCTTGCATGTTCATTTACTGTCCCCTCGGTGCCTTTGTGGTGTATGGAAGACTTTTGCTTTGTCATGTGTAGTAAAATCAGATCTCTGCTCTAGAGATCTTGGTATTTGCATAGATCAAGGAATGGAGCTTATAATGAATTCTTTCTTTGTGGTTCTAGCAGTTTTGTTCCTTCAGTGTCATTTAAATTCATCTTCTGTAGTTGGTGGTCAAGGTCATTGTGCTGCTCTTAAGATGGAGTCTGAGATAGAGTCTTTCATTATGTTTCCAGAAGACCTGTTTAGACCAATGCCTGGGCTAGAGCTATTTTATTGGTTCCAGGATGTGCAGTGTCCAGTCATGGTTGTAACAATCAGTCATCTGAAGATAGTGATCTTGACTTTTGCACAGATCAAAGGGTGACAAGTCTTCTGATTTTGTCTTATCATTAGCTAGTGCGATAGGACAACCTGCTTTTAGATCAGGTTGTTCCCATTTCCTCTTTGTCAGGATATCATTTTAGAACTGGCACATGTTGGTGTCAGAGCAGTATTAAGGATGCCCTGGAGGGTATTTGGTTCCTGGAGCTGTTTTGGAGAACTGTGTCCTTTCTATGTCTGGGATCCAGGAGTCAAGTCTGTGCCTATCTTGTACTTGTAGGTGTGTTTCTTGCAGGCAGCAGAAGTCGGTTTATGTTTTATAATCCAGTTCTCTACTATGTGTCTTTTAATGGGAATGTTTAGTCTATTAACATTTAGGGAGATTATTGACAGAGAGGGCTGTTGTGCAGTTGTGTTGTGTAGTGTGATTGTTGTTACTATCGGGGGTTTGGATTGTGTAATTCGTCCCTGAGTAGGTCATTTAGAATGGGTTTTGTTTGCACAAATACTGCAAGTTCATTTTTGTTTGAGAATGTTTTTAACCTACCCTCCAATATGAATATGAGTTTTTCTGGGCATTGGACCCTAGGTTGGAAATTTCTTTCATTCAATCATTTAAATATGCCAGTGCAGTGTCCAGTCATTTTTTCAAATTGTTTCAAATGGGAGATGGTTTGATTCTTATGTCCCTTCCTTTGTACTTGAGGTTTTTTTCTTCCTTATTGCTTTAAGAAGTTCATCTTTCCTTTTTGTTTTCATTTAGATTACTATAGGTCTTTTTGTTGGTTAATTAGGGTCTGTTTTATTAGGGATTCTTTTCACTTCCTGGATTTCCACCGAAGCCTCTTTCCAAAGGGTGGGGGAGTTTTCTGATATTATTTCCCTAACTACTTGTTCTTCCACTTTCCCTATTTTCTCTCTTTCTGGTATACCTACAATTCTTAGATTATTTCAGTTGCCTTTGCTCACTAAATACTGGACTTTTCTTCCAGTGCTTTGCCCTTTATGTCCCTGTTGGTTTCTTGGTTGTTTTTTGCTTGCAGTTTTTCTTAGAGTTCTATGTGCTTCTCCAACTGTGTGATTCTGCTCATATGGCTTTTTACGGTGTCTTTTATTTCCTTTAATTCCATTTGAATAGAATCTCTCATGTTCTATAAAAGGTCTTCTTTAAGTTGGTTGATTTGTTCATCCATGGATTTCTTGTACTCGTTGGCTAGTGATTCTCTCAGTGCTTTTACCATGACTTCCGTTTCTTTTCTTGTGGCTACTTCTAAATCTTCATTTACTGGGTCTGTGCACCTTGGTGGACTTATAAATTTGTTAGAATTTCTCTCCAAATCCCCTCATGTTAGTATCTTCCTTAGTTAACTCATATTTCTTTTCATTTATTGGATTGGCCTGGAGTGCAGTGCCTTCAGATTTCTGCCCGCTTTTGCCACCTGTGGGGTGGTGTGGGTCACTTCTCTGTAGTGCAGCTCTGTATGGGTGCACTGGGTGAGGTCACTGAGTTTTGGCCCCTATCATGTCATCCAGTGGAGCTTGGTCAATCACCCTCTCCTTTTTCCTCCCAGCTAGTGTAGTTCTGCTCCTGGCCACAGTGGTTGAGGTCGCTGTTGAGCCTTGCTCCCTTGCCTCCTTCCCTACGTGGGAGTCATCGAAGCTCTGCCCCCTCAGGGTCACTCAGGGTGACCCGGCACAGAGCAGCCCAGGTGAGTGCATGCTGAGAGGGAGGGGGTTCCCACTCTTGTCAGCCCGTCCACAGGTCCCAGTATTTTTAAATCTTCTAAATAAAATAAAATGTATAAGGAAAATTTATTTGTTGTGCATTTTCTTTGTCACAAGTCAAGCAAATACACATTTTTAAAAGGGTAGAGAAATTGTTTAACAATTGCCTTAATCATGGATTTTCAGGCTTGGTTCTTCGAGCCCATCAGGAATGATCACTGAACAGAGAACCAAGAATAAGCCCTGAAAGCACCATTGGGCATGTCCCCAAACTAAAACAACAGCAACAAAACAATATTTGTGCTCTCAAACAGCCATAGTAAGGGGCTGGAGTGATAGCACAGCATTAGGGCATTGGCTTTGTATGTAGCTGACCTAGGATGGACTGCATTTCAATCCCCCAGCATACCAGATGGTATCCCAAGCCAGTAGAGATTTCTAAGCAGAGAGCCAGGAGTAACTGCCATGCTATGCATAAACTTAAGGGGAACTCAGATGTATTCCTGGATTTCCCTGGTGTGGATAACTAAAATAATCTCCACAGAGTTCCTCAAAAGGTATGCTGTGGATGCTTCTTCCCCTGCATGGATAGTTGAGGAATTCCCTAAGAGATAAATCCATGCTTGGTATTACATTTTCTGTCATTATTTGGCTATCTCTCCTTTGTAAAATCTCAGGCTAAAATATGGCCTCAATCAAATTATTTTAAAAATACCAGTAACAAAGATTACTAAGAGAACACCTTTTCTGGATAATATTTAGCAACAAAATCAAAGACAATATTTTTCTCTTTTTCAAATATGTCCTTGCAGCCTCAGTTTCTGGTAATCAAGGGCATAGCCATAATACACATCCTGGGCTATTGACTCTTCTCAGAAAATAAGAACTACACCTTAGGGGATTTACTAAAATAATAGAGCTCATCTCAGTAAAGATCACTTTCCTAGATTTTTTTTCTACTTCTTAATAATCTTATTTTGCATTTGAAGTTAATTTGTTAAAATCTGCCATGAATTGTGACCTTCTCCTTTATAACTCAGAATTCTTATAGCTCATGCCCATAGCTTAAGTATTGTCTATTGTTAAACTTTGCTTTTGTGATTATAAACATTCTTCTACAATACATATGATGGGTTTACCCCTTATAAAGTTCCCTGCTTAGAGATTAAATTTGTTTCATGTCTATGCCAGAAGACACTGGTCCCCATATACAAAATCTGTGTGTTGTTATCATTTATTTCATATTTTGCCATCTATACAACCCACTCTTCCTGAAGTTGTTTCATTGAAAGCCCTCTAGCACTATAGGACAGAAGCCGCCTACAGCAAGTAACCCCTGAGCATCACCAGGTTTGACCTGAAAACCAAAAAAAAAAAAAAAATCCATTATAATGCAGTCCCTTTCAACTACGTTTCTATATTCAAATAACCAATAAGCATTAATATAAAATGTGTTTCTTTAAGTATGTGCTAATTTATATCCAAATACTTTAAATTTTATATATACATATGCAAAATTATAGTTGCATGAAATATTTATATATACACTGGCATATATAAATAATACAAACATGCTTGTAGATAGTACCCATAGTCTGAATCAGGCTTTGCCAATAATGTTTGGTGGTAGAAAGGTTAAATCACAAGGATTCAAACTTCAACTGCATACATTACAAAATGGATATCTTTATTGAAGGTATCTATATGAGTGAGCTCACCTATAAAGTGTAGGAAATAGTGGCATTTCCTCACAGTATTTGTGAAGAGAAATAAATCTGTGTATATATGTATATATAAGTATATAAATATGAATGTATTTGAATACATGAATATATGTGAATGAATATATAATGAATATAAATATAGATAATGAATATATAAGTAAATGAATGCTTGGCACATGGCATAATAATTAAGACCGAATGGAGGAGGTGAGCGACCCCTACCACCAAGGATTGAGGCAGAAAGGAAAGGGGTGGCTGTTTGGTGGCACCCAGGACAGCATCACAAAGCAAGTGACTCTCACCACCAAGGACTGAGGCAGAAGAGCGGTGTGTATTTAGTGGCAGCTGGGACAGTGGCACAAGGTAAGTGACCCCTGCAACCAAGAACTGAGGCAGAAGTGAGCATCTGTTTGGTGGCGCCCAGAATATCAAGGACATTCAGATAGGAAAGTAAGATGTCAAGCTCTCCCTGTTTGTAGATGACACACTATATTTAGAAAACCCTAAACACTCTTCTAGAAACAAGAGACTCATATAGCAACGTGGCAAGCTACAAAATTAACACACAAAACAATGGCCTTCTATACACCAATAATGATAGAGAAGAAATGGACATTATAAAAACAATCTTATTCACATGAGTGCCACACAAACTCAAATACCTTAGAGTCGATTTACCTAAAAAGGTAAAGAACTTATACAAAGAAAACTACAAAACACTGCTTCAAAAAATAAAAGAGGACACAGGAAATGTAGACACATACCCTATTAAATGGATTAAGAGGATTAACATCATGAAAATGGCAATAGTCCCCAAAGCATTGTACAGATTTAATGCAATTCTTCTAAGGATACCCATGACATTCTTCAATAAAGTGAATCTAACACTCCTGAAATTCATTTGGAACAATAAACACCACAAATAGTTAAAGGAACACTTAGGAAATTTTCCCCAACTTCAAATTGTACTACAAAGCAATAGCTATTAAAACAGCATGGTATTGGCATAAAGACAGACCCTCAGATCAGTGGAATAGACTTGAGTATTCAGAGAATGTTTCCCAGGCATACAATCAATTAATATTTGAAGAATGGGTAAGAAATGCATAATGGAGCAAGGAAATCCTCCTCAACAAGTGGTGTTGGGACAACTAGTCAGGCACAAGCAAAAAAGCAAACTCGGACCTCCATCTAACGCTATGCACAAAGGTCGAATTCAAACGGATTACCTTGATATCAGACCCAGAACCATAAGGTAGATAGAAGAACTTGTAGGTCAAACACTCCATGACATTGAGACTAAAGTCATCTTCAAGGAGGAAACAGCACTGTCTAAAAAATGTGAAAGTGGAGATAAACATATGGGAATATATTAAGTTGAGAAGCTTCTTCATCTTAAAGGAAATAGTGATGAGGATACAAAAGCCACCCACAACACAAAATAGGAGAAACCAATATCTAATATCCATCAGATTCATCCAATAGCCATCAGATAAGGGGCTAATATCTAAAATCTACAAGGTACTGATGGAACTTAACAAGAAAAAAGCATTTAACCCCATAAAAAATGGTAGAAGAAATGAATAGACACTTCCTCAAAGAAGAAATACAAATGGCCAAAAGAAACATGAAAAAAAAATGCTCCACATCACTAATTATTAGGGAGCTGCAAATCAAACAACAATGAGGAACCATATCATGCCACATAGACTGGCACACATCACAAAGATGTGTGGATGTGGAGAAAAAAAAACTCGCATTCACTGCTGGTGGGAATGCCATCTAGTCCAGACTTTCTGGAAAACAATATGGAGATTCCTCAAAAAACTGGAAATTGAGCTTCCTTATGATCCAGCATCACTCGTAGGGAATGCTTAGTTTAGGAAAACAAAAACACAATACAAAAATGAACATTGCACGTCTATGTTCATCACAGCACTTTTACATTAGCCAGAATCTGAAATAGCCCAGTTGCTCCACAAGAGATAAGTGGTTAATGAAACTGGTATGCACAATATAATCCTATGTAACCATTAGAAAAAAATGAAGTCATAAATTTTGCTTATACATGGATGGTCATGGTGAGTTTTATGATCAATAAATGAGAGGGACAGAGATAAATATAGAATTATTTCAATTATCACTGTGATATAAAATATAATGTGGGAATGATATCCAAAGACAATAGAGATTAAAATCATGAGGTCATTTTATGATCGATAGCTTGGCACAAAAAACAGAGTTCACTTAGAGTAGAGAAGGTCTAATATGGAAAGAACATGCATGGCACCTCTTCATTTATTGTAGTACAAACTACAATGTCAGAAAAGAAAAGATGGGGGAGTAAGAGAAAGAGAGCAAGAGAGAATGAGTGCAGTAAAATGCCTGCTCTGGAGGTAGGCAGGAGAGAATAGGTGGGAGGAAAGAGATCATAGAGAGGGTGAGGGGGAAACGACTGATTTTGGTGATGGAAAATGTGCACTGGTGAAGGTTGTTATACATTGTGTGACTGTTAACTCAATCATGAACAACTTTTTGAGAAAATCTGTATTATGAACAACCTTGTAACCATGGTGTTTAAATAATAAGAAGAATAGAATAGAGCCTTTTTTTAAAAGTCAATAAAAATATCTGAGTAATGAGAAGATAAAAATTATTTGAATCAGTCTAAATTTGAACTACCATATGAGAGTTTTATGTGTGTGGTTTTTGGGTCACACCC
>PVKC010019528.1:0-19043 GCA_004027635.1 Crocidura indochinensis
TCTGTTGAAGGGCATCTTGGTTGTTTCCAGAGTCTGGCTATTGTAAACAGTGCTGCAATGAATATAGGTGTAACGAAGGGATTTTTGTATTGTATTTTTGTGTTCATTGGGTATATTCCTAGGAATGGTATAGCTGGATTGTATGGGAGCTCAATTTCCAGTTTGAGGAGGACTCTCCATATCGCTTTCCATAAAGGTTGTACTAGACGGCATTCCCACCAGCAGTGAAAAAGAGTTCCTTTCTCTCCACATCCCCGCTAGCACTGCTTGTTTTCCTTTTTTATGATGTGTGCCAATCTCAGTGGTGTGAGGTGGTACCTCATAGTTGTTTTGATTTGTATCTCCCTGACGATTAGTGATGTTGAGCATCTTTTCATGTGCCTTTTGGCCATTTGCCTTTCTTCTTTTACAAAGTGTCTGTTCATTTCTTCTCCCCATTTTTTGATGAGGTTAGATGTTTGTTTTTTTCTTGTATTGTTCTGTCAGTACCTTGTAAATTTTGAATATTAGTCCTTTATCTGATAAGTATTGGGTGAATAATTTCTCCCATTGAGTGGGTGGCTTTTGTATTCTGGGCATTATCTCCTTTGAGATGCAGAAGCTTCTCAGCTTAACATAGTCTCATCTGTTTATCTCTGCTTCCACTTGTTTAAAGATGCCTTTAGTCTCAATGTCATGGAGTGTTTTACCTACATGTTCTATATACCTTATAGTTTCAGATCTGATATCTAAGTCTTTAATCCATTTGAACTTTACCTTTGTACATGGTGTTAGCTGGGGGTCTGAGTTCGCTTTTTTACAAGTAGCTAACCAGTTGTGCCAACACCACTTGTTGAAAAGGCTTTCCTTGCTCCATTTAGGATTTTTTTGCTCCTTTATCAAAAGCTAGGTGGTTATATGTCTGAGGAACATTCTCTGAGTACTCAAGCCTATTACACTGATCTGAGGATCTGCCTTTATTCCAATACTATGCTGTTTTTATAACTATTGCTTTGTAATACAGCCTAAAATTAGGGAAAGTAATGCCTCTCATATTCCTTTTCCCAAGGAGTGCTTTAGCTGTTTGAGGTTGTTTATTGTTCCAAATGAATTTCAGAAGTGTTTGATCTACTTCTTTAAAGAATGTCATGGGTATCTTTAGAGGAATCACGTTAAATCTGTACAATGCTTTTGGAAGTATTGCCATTTTAATTATGTTGGTCCTGCCAATCCATGAGCAGGGTATGTGTTTCCATTTCCGCGTGTCCTCTCTTATTTCTTGTTGCTCCTCAGATTTGAAGTCATCAAGATCATCATTATTTTCCTTTTTATGTCTTTTCTGCCTATCAGCTTTATTTAGGTCTTCATAGAAATCATCAGGAATAGAAATAATTCATATGAATCTTATTGTCCATGACTTACAAATTGGTCATTATTAATTTCCCCAATCTTAAAGTCTTTGGACTGATACGACTGTGTTGTCCTCCTCACAAAGCTTTCATAATTTTGCCAAATCCTTCTGCCACTTTACCTTTATGTCTCAACAGATTTGTCCTGTTAAAATCATCTTCATATTGGTTTTGATGAAAATAATGAGCAAATATGGAGAATTACACAGACATTGTAAAACTTTGTTCATGTCACAAGTGTTTCTAAATTACAAAGTCCAGTGAACACTGGACCATTTTCCTTTAAGACAGAACCAGAATTCTGAATCTGGTCACTCCTGATCCCCATACATGTCTTAATGTGATATGTCAGCTTGTTGTCCCTATTACCTATTGGGTTGCAACTGGATTTGGGAAAGAGTAGGAATGCTTCAGCTTGGAGGCTTCCTTATCCCATTCAGCAGGAATCTGTAGCTTGGTTTCATCATTTGTGAGAATTCTGCTTCTATGACAAGGTATAGTGGGACCTAGAGTTTCTTTGTGGGCCTGCCATCTGTAGAAATATAAGCACATACTTTTCCTCAAATAAGGAGATCAGTACCTACTCTTTATAAATTTTTACCCAATTAAGTGAGTTAACCTTTTTTTGAGTCTGTGCATCTTCTTGAAAGTTTCTTTCTGCAGCTGTGTGGGACTTTCCATGGGGTAAATTCAAGAAGTTTAGTAAAAATAGTGTTAAGAATAGAAGGTCAGTTGGTGGCATGCCCCTTTTTCTGTATTTTAATAATTAAGTTTTGAGGGTTCTCTGAGCATGTTCAAATATGCCTTGTCCCTTTGGGTTATGATATTACAGTTCCCACCTTTGGCGGAAAACAGGAAAACAAAAGCTTTGTAACTTTTCTCTCTCTTTCTCTCTCTCTCTCTCTCTCTCTCTCTCTCACTCTTTTTTAATACACAGAAGGTAGAAATGTGAGGCACTCCTTCCCCCATGCCCTAAACTTTCTATTTGAAATGTTAATATCACCTGGATGGTCAGACTTGCCCACACCTGGGATGATAGTGGGGTTATCTTGAATAAAGAATAATAGAGTTTGGCTTGGGGGAGGGAGGATGAAGGTGTACAGATTGATTGTTCCACATACCTCAATCAGGAAAGGGGAATCCCAGGGAGGATAGGAGATGCTGATCTGGTTGTATTTCCCATAATAAGTAATCCACACAGAAATGAAAGTTTTAGCAGACAAGGAAAACTCACACAGCGAGCTCTTCACCCACAAGTCAGTCACCCAACCATGCTGAACCACAAGCCTACATGATAGCTCAGCTCATCAGCTTTTCCACCTCCTCTTTATCTCCAAAAAGGCAGTGGGAACAGAGATACTGAGGGGAACTATTTCAGATGCCTCTATTTAACTCACATTTCCTCCTTTTTAAGTCTTTTAAAAATTGAAACAACATGTCAGATAAGTTTTAGGCCCCGAAAAGACAAGGTAAAAACTAAGCTAAATAAATGAACAGCAATTTACATAGGCACATCAAAAGGAAAATTGTAAAGAGGAAAACTTTTAGGCCTATAAACAGGGTGTTCTTATATTATCCAAAAACATGTGTCAAGTAACCAACTACAGGCTCCAAACAAGATTATTTCACAATCCCCAAAGTACATTCTGTAAGGTTCAAAGTCTTTGTAGACCAGATGACAAAGCTGGAATTCAGAGATCATAAGGGATGTGTTTAATTTGCCATTCTTTGCAGAATGATTGAAAAGTTTTACTAATGTAGGCTGGCCATTTTCAGTTTTGATAGTATGGGGAAAGCCTATGACAGAGAAACATTGTAAAAATGAACAAACAGCCTTAGCTATTTCAGAAATCATAGGGACAGCCACATAAAACAAGAATAAATGTCAACTACTATATGGGTTGTTAGGAAAAATGATTAACATGTGTATCATACATCTACCACAAATAATTTGTCTGCAGACTTTGGGGATTAGCTCCAACTACAATTCAAAAGGGTGCAAATATTACATGCCCTGACAGTTTGTCTGGTTTGCCTCCATGGAATGTGATAATGTATATAAAGTACATGTAATGTACTTGGCAGTGCTTAAGGTCTTACTTATGACTGCTCAGGGATCTTTCCTGGGGATGCTTAGGAAACCATATATGGTGTTGGGAATTGAATGAGGGTCCACCTTGTGCAAAGCACACACCTTGACTCTTATATTATTTCTCTGACCATTATGTGTTTTTTTTTCTTTTTTTGGTTTTTGGGTCACACCCAGCAGCATTCAAGGGTTCCTCAGAAATCACTCCTGGCAGGCTCGGGGGACCATGTGGGATGCCGGGATTCGTACCACTGTCATTCTGCATGCAAGGCAAATACCTTACCTCCATGCTGTCTCTCCGGTTCCTATTGTGTGGTTTTATTATGTGCTACATTCTTCCTGGTTGTCTCTATTTCGCATATTTAAATACATTGAATCATTAGATATTTTAATTTTCACGAAGCAGTCTCTTCTACTGCTGGACTAAGTCTCCTGCTGTGTTGGTCTTTTCTGAAACTTGTAACTTTTCCTTCTGTTCTTGATGATCTAAGGTTTGATAATGATGTGCCCTGATTTAGTGTTCTTTTCATTTACTGTACTCTGTACTGCTTAGTTTGCTATCCTCTTTCAGCTTGGAAACTTTTTGAAACATAGAACACTGTGTGTCTTCTTTGTGAAGGAATACTAGTTACTTATACCTAGAAATCTGTCTAAATATAATTTAAACCACTGTTTTCCCCTGCTTTCCAAAAGTTTTTGACTCTACTGACTTTTATACTTTTGTTTTTGATTGGGGCTGAGGGGAGAAGACATAATAATATAAATTGAGCTGCTTCTTAGTTTTCTTCACTGTACACTTAGGTTTTAACTCAGATTTGATGTCAGTTGTGAGTATCCCCTCCCCCAACTTCTTCTTTATCCCACCTGAATGATCAGAACTATCCATACCTGGACTGGGTGAGTAGAGGAGTCTGCATAGGGGAAGAAAGGGGATAAGAAGGAAAGTTAGAGAAGTGTGAGAGGTGAATGGCAGAAGTGAGATTCAACAGCGAGATTCAACAGAGACATTCAGCATCAGATTCAGCATCAGCATTTGAGCATCATCAAAGAATCAGCAGCAATAGCATCACCAAAGAGAGTTAGTCAACCTGGTAGCCTGTCTGGAAAAGGAGCTAAAAGGGAGACAAAGGCTGAGAGAGTTAGAAGGAGTCGAGAAGTAGCTGCTAGGAAAAGGCTTAGTATGGAGGCCATGTGAGGAGGTGTGCATGTTGATAGGGACTGTGAAATAAAGCTGACTGACTCCTGGAACTTCATCTAACTGCTTTGTGAATCTCTCCGCCCTTACCTTGCAACCTTCACCAGGTCCTAGACCTAGGGGCTGCCCTAGACCTAGCCTGATGGAGCCCATAAAGGCCTCACCATCCCCACTCCAACTCTAGGACTCAGTAATTAGTATACTAAAACAACAGTCAGTTATCTCTTGAGATTTTTCTCCTTGTAACTTCTTATAATTCATTATTGTTTTTAAATTTATTGAAAATTACACCATCTCTCTTTAAAATCTTAAAATATTAGTGGCATTTTAAGGGAAGTCCTCTCAAGTAATAGTACTCTGTTAATCATTCCCTTTTATATATATTGATGAACTAAATAAATCAGTGTTTGTGCCTGGTGATGTGATGCTACTTGAAACCAGCGGCCTTCAGGATAGTTTGAAGGGTTTCTGATCACACATGGCAGTTCTGGAACATGGCATGCGATACTAGGTTCAGACTCAGGTCCTTGAGCAGTCAAGGTATGTGTCCTTGAGCAATCACTCTCCTTTAGGAGAATTTTTAGGAGGGTATTAGGATACATGTGTGCTTAATAGGCATCTAGTCTTACTCTCAATTCATAGATAAAATATTGTCTCTTAACATCTTCCTCTGAGAATATCTTAGAGGTAGCTTATCTGTTTTTCATCTTTATTTTTTAGATTTAATTAAAGAAATCTGTATTGAGGTTAAAATTTAATTCCCTTTTGTTTTGAATTAGGAATTGTATCTTTTAATTCTATATCTGAGATAGCACAGTGCTTGGTTCACAGTAAAATTTGTTTTCTTTTTTCCTTGAGGGGGGCACACCTGCACACCTGTGGTACTCAGGGGTTACTGTCTCCTCGCTCAGAGATCATTCCTGCTGATTCACCGGGGTTCAAACTCAGGTTGGACACGTGCAAGGCAAATGCTCTACCTGCTGTGCTATTACTCCAGCCTTAAAATTTGGAATTTTTAAATTTTTCTTTGGAAATTTGCTTTAGATCTTGCTTATTTGGTGGCATTGGCATTGTTTCAAAATGCTTTGGAAACATATTTGATTGTCAAAGTGTTATGCTATTTGCATTTAATGACAGAGATCAAAACTGCTAAGAGCTCTCTGATGCATGAAATAATCTTGCACAGCAGTAAATATTGTCTCAGTCACAGATTCTGATAATCTTGGAACACATTGTTGGAAAGGGAAACCTACTCTGAGGCTAATACTTGTCTATATCTTTCTCAAATAGTGCTGGTTTTCATTCCTACTTGAGTAGTGGGAATTTTCAGCCTGGTGGATTGACTTGTGGGTCTCATTGCAGCTCCGTAATCTCTCATTAAATAATAAAGCAGAAGTAGATAACGAAAAGGTCACACTCCACTTTGAAACTTACAGTCTCTATCTTTGTTATAAGGGAAACTGATCTTATGTAAAAGTTATTTATATTTCAGAATTTTTACCTCTAAGTTAATGTTCATGATTGAACATTAATATATAATTATAATTATATAGTATATATGTAACATGTCCATTTTCCTTCCAGTTTATTGATACATTTAAATGCAAATTTACTTTTGGATGTTGGATACAGTGTCTGTCTTCCCTTTGACTTTTTGTTTTGTTTTTGTGGCACATCTGGTGGTGCTCAGGGGTTACTCCTGGCTCTTTGCTCAGAAATCACTCCTGGAAGGCTTGGGGATCATATGGGATGCCAGGAATCGAACCTGGGTTCATCCCGGGTCTGCTGTGTTTAAGGCAAACTTCTTGCCGCTGTGCTATCTCACTCCTCCCTTTGACTTTTAAAAGCCAGAATTTTTAAAGTTTGCACCTCTATTTTTTTTTCTTCACACAGTGTTAGGGTGTTAGCTGTATTAATGCAACATTTTGTAAATTTTGATAGTTTAAAACGCAAAGAGTGAGAATTATGTTAAGAGCATAACCTTTGTTATTAGAATATAGTTATAGTTAAGTGGATCTGAAGTGATAACACAGCAGATTGGGCACTTGCCTTGCTTACAACTGACCCAGATTTGATCCCTGGCATCCCATATGGTCCCCTGAGCCCGCCAAGAGCAAAAAGGAAAAAAAGAAAATATAGTTAAGTTTAATTCCATGTAAAATGTATATCTATATCCCAGTCTTTACATCACTTTCCAGTTAAAATGTATTCTTTTGTAAAGTTATGTTTAGTGCTTGATTAGTGTGCTATGTGTTCTCCAATGTCTGTGTGATATTAAATGTCATTTTTGCATAAAACAGTTATTTGTGTTATTTAGTATTTCCTGTGTTTTTATTTATTTTTAGGTTGTGGAAAATGCTCTCAAAGTAAATCCAGTATTAGGTCCACAAATGTTTCAACCTATTCTACCCTGTATTTTTAGTGGCATTTTAGAAGGGGAGGTAAGATTTTCTTTTTCTTTTTGTAAGAGTTTCTTTATCTTCTTAGAGTAGTTTAAGGTTCTAGGTTTTAATTCTAATTACTCACCTTAATTAAAATGAATAAGGTGAAGTTCACCTTAATTTATTACTAGAAAATTTTGAAGTAAATTTTAGGGTAGTTAAATATATTTCCCCTTTTTTCTATACATAAAAATATACTGTTTACTTTGATAAGTCATTTCTATCAGTCATGTGAATACATATTTTACACAAAGTTCTAAAGTAAAGGAAGAGAAAGTAGTGCTAATTTTTATAGAGACTGCTAGTTAACTTCAAAGTAAGTTCTTAAAATAGATCTGTACAATTGTATGGTAGAAGCTTTTAAATACATACTAGGTATTTTTTCCTCTATTTCTGTATACACAGTAATTAATTATATAAGTATCTGAATCATACATGATGCTGTATTATAGTTTGATAGATACTTGGTAAGTCAGAATTCAGTAAGATATAGGCACTTTATTAAAGAAAGCGCAGTATGAAAGATGTTGTTATTCCATAGCCCTATTGATTCTTTGTAGTGTATTGCTTATAGTTGTCTGTAATTTTTCCTTGACACTGTTTTGCATATGTTATATTTTAATTGTACAGAGATATCCTGTAGTGATGTCAACATATCTTGGAGTTATGGGTCGAGTCCTGCTGCAAAACACTAGCTTTTTTTCTTCACTTCTTAATGAAATGGCACATAAATTTAATCAGGAGGTAAGAAGAATCAATTCACTTAAATGAATGGTTGTCTTTAAAGACTTGCAGTATTTAAACTTCAATTTTATATATATAGTAGTTAAATGTACCTAAATACAGGAGAAGATAGCAAAAAAGAATCTGAGTGGCAATTGAAACCTTTATAATTTTGCTGTCAAATAGTTTTGTTCTGTTTAGTACATAGTTTATAGAATTAAATAATTAAGAGGCCCTTTGGATGGAGCTGGATGGTGATGGGATGAATGGAGGGGCCTTTCTCTGCAGTACCAGGCCACGTGCTTCAACCCCCACCAGCCGGCGGGTCTGCAAGTTCAGGAGAGCGGTAGGCAGAAAACTCACAGGCAGACTTCAAGGTAGATCATCTTTATTTGCCCTGGCCAACATGTGTGGCCTATATTATAACTATTTATGCTGGATCCTTATTCAGCCCTGCATTCTAACTTGTCTTTCAACCATCTCCGCTCCTCCTACTTCTCCATCCTGCAAATCCCCTTTTTGTCCCTGAAGTCAAACCTTTTCTAACCTCCCAAAGACTCCTCCCAGAAATGAGAGGGTCTTTTTTGTAGGTAAGGTTTTTAAATAAAAACAAGAGTATAAGTTATCCTTTGTTACCCCATTTCTGCTTATAGCCATAGGTGGATAATATTTCCAAAGCAACAAGGTTTAAAGTGAAAATTAACATATTAATATTAGCCTTTTCCAAAAAAATAATTTTCTGCAAAATATACCATACACCTGTAACTTAAAATTTTCTTAATGCTTTCTACCAAACCCTGTCCTCTAACTTCCTTGTTCCTATACCTCTTAATGCTATATAAAATCAAGCATTTTATCCTGGAACTTTCATGTTCTATATAACCTTTACCTACACACAATTACAAGGTTATTTATACAGAACATACATTTTAAAAACAGGCTAA
Source organism: Crocidura indochinensis (assembly GCA_004027635.1). Taxonomy (NCBI): domain Eukaryota; kingdom Metazoa; phylum Chordata; class Mammalia; order Eulipotyphla; family Soricidae; genus Crocidura; species Crocidura indochinensis. The sequence continues at coordinate 8,781 of PVKC010019528.1, forward strand.
TACATCAAAATGCACAGTAAAATAAATTTGCAATTGAGAAAATAAACTATGGAAAACAATAAGGCACATTTAAATTGGCAAGAAAATGACTTAAATCAAGAGATATACCTTAAACAAAGTTAGATGCAGGTAGTTGAAATGAAATTTCTTAGTTAGGCTTTACTGTTATTTCTCCCCTTTTTAAAAATTTTTATACCACTACCTAATTTTATCCCATCACCAACACCAATTGTCCAGACTTAGTGAAAAATCTGTGGGCTTCCCATTTAATTCCTTCACCTAAAACCATTTGTCCAGACACTGGTCTTTTTCCAGGCCACTCACCACGTGGCTTACATCTATGGGGTCCCAGTCCCACAGCTGGGTCTGAGTGTGCCTGCCACCTCTGGCTGCTTTTTTGCCCGTTGAACGACAGGAGCTGGACCAAAGTGGCTACATCAGGAGGGGTGGAGCAGTCTCTGTGCTGCTTTTCACGAGAATGATCCCGGCTGCCACTGCAGCTGCTGTCACCGCAAGCTTCTCAGCCACTGTTTTTCCGCCAGGTGCGTCTGGGTATACAGAGTTCAAAGTGATCCAAGCTAAAAGTCCAGTTCAAAGATTTCGAAGTCGAGATCCATTTTTTTTGTTTGTCTGTTTGTTTTGTTTTTAGGTCACATCTGGCAGTGCTCAGGGGTTACTCCTGGCTCCATGCTCAGAAATTGCTCCTGGCAGGCTTGGGGGACCATATGGGACACTGGGATTCGAACCGATGACCTTCTGCATGAAAGGCAAACGCCTTACCTCCATGCTAATTCTCCGGCCCCGAAATCCATTTTTCATGCTGTTGGTCATAATTCAGTAAATCAGTCCATTTAGATAAACTTTTTCTTCCTGATCCATTTCCAATCAGGGTCCTCCATCAGTCTTTTAGTAGGCCAAGGTCTTTGGAAATAGGTAATTTTGCAGCAAAGTCTCAGTACTGGACCTCAGATGGAGGTGATCCAAGTTTTCACCTCCCATGTTTCACTGGCCCTTCTGCCCCCATAAGGGGTCTTGGCCATCTTTGAAAATGGCTCCACGTTGTGGCCCAAAGTTTTGGGCTCACTCTAGCTGAAAAGAGCCAAAATCACACACAGGAACAAAAATCTCACCATGATTGCTGTCCTCTTGGGTCTGGAGTTCTGATCATTGTTCAGGGCACCATTTGTAGTATAAAATAATGAAGAGGTCCTTTGGATGGAGCTGGATGAAGGTGGATGGTGATGGAGGCCTTTCTCCTCCAGCCCAGGACCACATATATGCACCTCCTGTTCAGCCAGCGGTTCTGAGGTGATCGCGGCGGGTAGAAATCTCACATGCCGTCAGGCTTCCAGAGATACCATCTTTATCATGCCCTAACCAACATGTGTGGCCTATAACATAACCATTTACACTGGATTCCTATTCAGCCCTGCATTGTACCTTGCCCCTCAGAGATCTCCTCCTGCTTCTTCCTCCATCCTGCATCCATGTAATCCCCCCCTTTTGACTCTGAGGTCAAACCTTTTGTAACCTCCCCAAAACTCATGTCAGAAATGGGAGGGTCATTCTTGTAGGTAAGGTTACACCAAGAATGGGGGGATGGAATTACACAGTTGATAGTAATATTGAAATGGCTTCACAGTTGCAGTGCAGCTACATCATTCTTCCACCATTGTGCCATGTCCCTTTTTCCTCTTAGTCTGTTTAGTTACCTCTTTTTTTTTTTTGTTTTTGTTTTTGTTTTTGTTTTTGGGCCACACCCGGCGACGCTCAGGAGTTATTCCTGGCTATTCGCTCAGAAGTCGCTCCTGGCAGACACGGGGGACCATATGGGAACCGGGGGATCGAACTGCGATCCGTCCTAGGTTAGCGCAGGAACCTTATCTCCAGCGCCACCGCCCGGCCCCTGTTTAGTTACCTCTTATATAGATTATTTGGAATTTCTACTCATTGGTAAAATGAAGCAGGAATATTTCTCATGAAATACTTTTTATGATTATTTTATTCCTTTAATAAACTTTTTTCTCCCTTGTTTTTGGCTGGGGAGGCACACCAACCATTGTTCAGAAGTTATCCCTGGCTATACACTCAGGAATTAGTCCTGGCAGGGCTTGTGGGGAGATGAGAAAATTTCCTAGGAGAAGAATCTATGCAACTCCTGAGCACTACCAAGTGCCATGAGATATCAGGGATCGAACGTGGATCAGCCTCATGCAGGCAAATGCCCTCTCCATTGTCCTTTCACTCTAGGCCCTAATGAAGAGAGGGAGAAAGAGAGGAGAGAAGAGAATGAGAGTGAGTCTTCAGGGAGTAGGGAAGGGGACTGGAGTTGGGGGACAGATTGGATCACATCAAGGTTTACTACTGCTTCTTTGCTCAGGTATCACTTGTGGTAGTGCGTGCCTTGGGGATTAGGTACAGTTTCAAGAATTAACTTATTGATAGCATCAAACCAAGTGCCTTAACCTTCCATGCTCTTTCTCTGGCTTACCATCTTGTATAAATGACTTTTTTCAGTGAAATTTTATTTACAGAAAAAAATCCCTGAAACCAAACCCTGGAATAAGTATGGGCTAGTTTCTTAAGTCAGCTGGTTACATACTATTAAAAATCTACTTTTGGGGACCAGAGCATTAGCATAGCAGTAGGGCATTAGTGTTGCCTGGCATGCAGATGACCTAGGACGGACCTGAATTTAATCCCCAGCATCCCATATATTCCCCTGAGCTGTCCAGGGGTGATTTCTAAGCGCAGAGCCAGGAATAACCCCTTATCGCCATGGGGTGTGGCCCCCAAACTAAAACAAAACAAAGCAAAGCAAAACACTTTTTTATTTTAAATCAGTAACTTATAGTTCATCAAATGTAGAAAACTTCAACTGGTATTTGTACATTTCTGTTTGTTTGTTGTGTTTTTTGTTTTAGGATCATACTTGGTAGTGCTCAGGAGTTGCATAAATTCTCCTAGGAACTTTTTTTTTCCTTCTTAAGTTTTCTCAACAGGTCAAATCAGTCTGACACCTCGTGATCCCATGAATACAGAGCCAGGAGTAAACTCTGAGTATGGCTAAGTTCCTGCTAATGAATAGTATAATAATACCCAACTACTATATTTATTGCATAGATTCTCCTAGGAACTTTTTTTCCTTCTTTTTAAATTTTCTCAGCAGGTCTTTTTGGGATTAATTCAATAAGGAAATATATTTAGAAACTTAAAATAGCTTGGGCAATTTGTTGAAACTGTAGAACTTTGATTTAAAGTAATTCAAAATAAATCTTTATTTCTGAGATGAAAAATACCATATTCTTTCCACAGTATAGTGGCTTATTATTTATACTTTTATGAAATTTTGGTTGCAAAGGTGTTCAAGTATATCATTAAAATTGAATTTTCTCAATATATTTTATTAAAAGCAGTCATATTATATTAAATTTTAGACAAAATAGAGAACTTTTGCAAAAATTAGAAAACAAGCTAAGGTGACTATCATGAATTCAAGTTAGCTGACTCTCTAGACTAATTGCAGTTTTTTCTGATTTTGTTCAGATTATTCTGATCTTTCAGAGTTTGCCCTAAATTCAGGTAACCAGGTCTTTGGTTAATAGGATGGAACTTAGATTGTTTTATAATGGGCCATACTAGTCGGTGCTGCTCCTGGCTCTTTATTCAAGGAAATCCTGGTGGTAATTGAGGGATTTCTGGTGATGGGGACTGAATTGGGGTTGGCATCTTGCAGGGCAAGTGCCTTGAATTAACTCTGTACTGTCTTTCCAACCCAGGCATTGAACTTCAGTCTTAGCTTATGAGCCTCACTGACTAAAAATTTAGTGAAATCAAACAGACTAGCAGGAGAGCTAACTCACAAGGCTTGTGACTTAAATATGTCAAATAATTTGAGAGACCCCCCCCTTCTTTTTTTTTTTTTTTTTTAGATGGACCAGCTTTTGGGAAATGTGATTGAAATGTGGGTTGACCGTATGGATAACATTACCCAGCCTGAAAGAAGAAAACTTTCAGCTTTGGCTCTGCTTTCTCTTCTACCATCTGATAATAGGTAAGTAAACTGTTGGCTTTTAGTGTTGGCTTGGCAGTTTAAGGTTAAGTTATGGAGTTGGGCCATTTTTTGTCAGGGATTATAGGATGTGGCATTGTTGTGATTCATGCAGAAAAGGGAATCTGCCCTCACCCATTGTGCAACAGTGGCATCAGCCAAACTAGACAACCTGGGAAGTGTTGGTGCTGTTATTTTCTTTGGACCTTGGTAGAGGAGCTGGGCCTTTTTACTGCCATGAAGTTGGTGGGGTGGTTGGGTTTTCTGATAGTGGGATGGGTTTGAGTTTTTTGTTTCATCCCATTTCAAAAGAATCCCAGAGCTTTCAGCTTCATAGTCTGGTCCCACCTGAAGTTTCAGCTGCTCATATTATTTGAATGCATTCGAGAAGCTTGGGCTATTTATGGTAGAGGGTCTAAGGTGTGGTGGCGGTGGGTCATAGAAAACGGAGAATCTGATCCCACTCATTCTGAGAATTCTGTGGAGGTATCATTCCAAACTGAACTCTACCTAGGAAGAGTTGGTGGTTATTATTTTCTTTTGGCTTGGGTATTACTAATTTTAAGAGCATATAACCAAACTCAGGACTTGATACTGTTATAATAATAGTAACAATAATAACAATAACAGCAATATGTCAGAATATTTTTGGTACATACAGCCCAGTGATAAATGAGTTAAATAAATCCAGAAAGACATCCTTTTCTCTTCTTGTGATGGGGCACAATCAGTGGTGCTCAGGAATGACTCCTGACTCTGCTCAGTAACTATTCCTGACAGAGTTCAGGGGGTTATGTATGGTACTGGAAATTGAACCCTGGTTAATTGCATGCAAAGCAAGTACTCACCACCCACTAGACTCTCTCTGACCCAGAAATCATTCTTAGCTTTAACTAAGGATTTATTTCTAGTGAGTTTTTATTCAGAACATGGGTAAATTGTTCCAGAGAAGTAGCTCACTTAGCTTTAGACCACATTCCTAATATGCAGAAGACCTCTAGTTCATTCTTAAACTTTGATGATAGGAATAATGGAGTTTATATGTAGTAAAATTTTGTAAAAATCTTTTGGATAGTAGTGAGTTCATGTCATTTTTAGGGTTCCAAGAAAGTGGTAATTGCAATTCAAAGACTCATTTGCCTTTCAGTTTTTCGTGTTTTGGCAGCACTTGACAGTGTTACGAGACCAGGTAGTGTTGGAAATGACCTAGACCTTCAGCACACATAGCACTTTAGCTATCTCATTAGACATGATTTAATTTTATAAAGTCTGTAAGGATTACAGATTAAAGAAGCATAGTTTGATATGGAAAATGTAATATTTTGAAAAACAGCAAACACGGTTGATAAGCAAAAAATGGGGTGGGGTAGGAAGATTGCACTAAAAGTTTGCTATACATAGTCATTGGCCCATGTCTTAACTTAGGAATGTTCTAATCAAATGCTTTAGTACAGAGGTCTTCAACTGCCATTCTACTTACTGGTGCCAGTCCACTGAAAAAATAAAAACCACTCAACTGTAATCTTGGTCATAAATGCTAGTCTACTGGACTGTCACAGGTGCTGTTGTACAAGCATAAAAAGCCTGGAGAAGGCTGTTCTAGTGGAAGTTGACCACTACAACATATCTTATTCCTGTTAAAAACTTCTTTTTACAGTTAATGTACTTGTTAAGAGTAGGAGACAACTTTTTCTCTTCTCCTTCCATAGCAACAGTTCCTAACAATTCTCCTTGTAATGATAAAGTCCTGCTTTTATTTCTTTTATATTTTTCAGTTTAACTTTTCCCATTACTGAAAAAAAAGTAGATCAGGAAAATAATGTAGATGATAATTTCTTGAGCCTGGTTATTTTGCGAAATTATCATTTCTTCTAATTTATTTTAATATTCTTTTTCAAATTAGAAATAACTCTTCTAAAGTATTTTTTCCTCAACCACAGTATTAGGAACTTTTTGTTGCAAATGAATAAATATTTGTTCTGAGGACTGCATTGTGCATTGTAGGATGATTGCAACATCCCTGGTTTCTACCACTAGATGGCAGTAGAACCTCCTGTCTCCACTTTGGGACTGCTGTCCTAGAGTGACCTTTAGGCTACTATTTAAGTTTTAGCTAACCCACAACTTTCTGGTTTCAGAAATTTGACAGAGATTGTCCAAAGATTATGTGTGTGACATTGCTATCAGTTTTCTCAAGTTTCAAATGTGGGGGAGAGATACCAACCAACACTTTTGGTTACTTTGAGAAAAGTTGGAGAATGTATAACTGTTGCCTGTTAAGGTGGAGGATGCTTATGATCACTTACTAAATGATACATATTACTCTCAGTCATTAGTTCTAGCTTCTGTCAGTAAGAATTGTCACTGAATATATGAAAATTCACACTTAGACTTCCCTGAGGCTCCTCTTTACTTAGACATTCTACCAGGCATTCCAGGTAATCAGAGTTCATAACCTTTTTAAAATTATTACAAATTACAAATATAAGTATGTAAATTGACAGATGAGACTGAAACATCTTCAAGCTGATTCTTCAGTCTAGAGCTAGCTATGTTTCACATTGATTGTGAGAGTTAATGCACCTCTATGTCCTCAATATTTAAAAAAATATAAATTACTTTATTTAAAGACCAGGATCAAATTGTTCACATAGTCGATCATAATATATTTGTCTCCAGATGAGTGAGAGCAAAATTACTAGAAAGGTGAAGGGGGTTGGGAGAAGGAATAAAGTGTTTAGCAGCAAGAAAATTTGTGAAAATTATTGTATCTTGCAATGATGCCATTAAATTATTGTCAGAATGTTTAGTAAGCTCCTATAGCTAGTTGATCATTCTGTTACTTCTCTTGTTTCTGAATGTGAAGTGCATTCAAATACACATTGGTGTCAAAATTGATGTGTTCCTTGCTGTAATAGTAATACAAATAGAAACAGTAATAGAAAAATTGAGATTGTCATGCAGAAGTGCAGTTCAGGAATTCTAAGCAACGTTTGGTGTGGTTTTAGTTGTCAGGGCTTCCAGAGGAAGGTAGGTGGTGTGGGGAAGGATGTTACACTTTCTTCAAGAAAAGTCCCAATAATGTCAGTCCAGATACCGGCATACTTGGATTTTTGGTCAGATTGCTGTCTCTACAGAGAGCTGTACATGAGTGGTGAAGCAGGGCCAATAATTCAAGTTATGATTGTGGGTGATGGGTGCAGCAGGTGTGGCTTCAGCAGTGCAGGGACTTGGCCTTCCCTTTTCTCCCAAGATTTGCCAGCTTTCAGCTGCATGGCCATTGTATCCACAATTTTTCACAACTTGATTTATATCTCTTTATAGAGTGAATCCATGGAACTGGTCTAATATAGACATGGTGACTGCATTTGTGGGTATGGTTTTGGCTGCCAGGGTGTTTGAAAGTATGAGAAGTCAAGGAATGGGGCACAAGAAGGGTGTTTGCACTCACTTCAAAAAACCCTGGTGATGTCAGTCCAGATACCAGCATACTTGGAAGTTTGGTTAGATTGGTGTCTCTGTAGAGGGCTAACTTTTGAGAGAGATAATGTCTACTAGCAGCTATTCCATATGCATACACTGACTTGGTGTTCATTTTTCATCAGGTTAATATGGTTTTCTCTATTTCTTCTTTCAGAGATTGTCAGATAATTTTACCTAAGGAAAAAACTTTTATTGATTTCTCATGTATTTGTTAAATGTGGTATGTAAAATTATTATTGAATGTATAGCTGGAGAACTCCATTATGTTACTCTTTTTTAACATTCATCTGCAAGAGACCCCTTCACTCCCCAAATCTATTGGAGATCAAGGAAAAATGTTTAGCATAGAGGCTGTAGGCTGAAAGGAAAATGGGCACACACATGCTCCGGCACACACATGCTTCTTCTTGAGGTTGCCAGACCTCAAATCAAAATTTCAATTAATAAAACCACTTGTACTGGATAGTGTGTCCTGAAATACAGGCACTTCTTTAAACTGTATGATGCAATAACAATTCAATGGGACATGCTTCATTCCATATGTTGGTGAAATACCAACCAAATTTGGGGTTTGTTTTGGTTTTCAGCACACCTTATGCTCAGGTCTTACTCTTGGCTCTGCACTCAATGGTCTTCCCTGTGGGTGCTTCAGATACCATAAGTGGTGGCAGGCATTGAATCAGGGTTATCCTTATGCAAGGCACACATGCCTTAACCTCTGTGATATTTTTGTGGCCCTGGACTGGACAGTCTGTTTGATGTATGCCAGAACAGGAACCCAATGCCTAATTTAGGTTGGGGAAAATTCATATGCATTGGAGAACATATGAAGAATTAATTAAGCATGTTGCAGGATTTAAAGCTCATCAGAGTTAAAATGACCCAAATAATATGAATTGCTTTGGAATGTGTTTGTGATCAAAGCACAAAGAAAATGTACACTATAATAAATGTGATGGGAATTGGGCAAACTTGAATTCTAGAATCTAGTCTTTACTAGATTCTAAAAGCTAAGTCTAAGGAAGAATTACTCTCCTAGTAAGTCTTGGCTAGTCTTTACTACTAATGATGTAACCATATAATGTTAGATATAGAGGTATCTGATTTCTCCCCTCAGCCCTTTTTTAAAGTGTTGGTTTCTGTGGGTTAGTAGTAATTGATTGGGAGAGCAGCAACCCCTAGAATAGAATAGAGGACTAAACTCTACATTTCTGGATATCAAAGTTTTACTTGCTATCAACTTATAAACTTCAATATATTATTTAGATTGGGTAGTGATGCTTAGAAGCTTGGGTCCCATCTCATTCTTGGCAACCAGGCTTGAGATTCAATACAAAACCTGGGCCTGGGGATGTGCTGCTGAGCTCTTTCACATTGGAGATTCGTGGATCACACCTGAGGGGTGTTTGGGAGTTGAGGGCTACATTCAGTGATGCTTGGATTCCATGACTACACACCACAATGCTCAGGAAACCATGTGGTTCTGAGAGCTGCTCCAGTCAGGTGCATGACATGCATTCTCTCTCAAGTCCTATTAATTTAGTTTTGTTGTTTTCGTGATCACATTAGTCCCCCTCAGTTTTTACAGTATTAAAACTTGGAAAAAAAAAATGGAGATTTGGACCAGAGTTAGCATGGAGGCAAGGCATTTGCCTTTCATGCAGAAGGATGGCGGTTCAAATCCCGGCATCCCATATGGTCCCCTGTGCCTGCCAGGGGTGATTTCTGAGTGTAAAGCCAAGATTAACCTGAGTGCTGTAGGGTGTGACCCAAAAACCAAAACAAAAAAAATATTGCAGATTTATTCTACTCTGTCACTCTTTTGGTGATGTTTTGGAAAATTTTTATTTGTAAGATCTAATAAAAATAATTTTTCTGGGGCAGGAGAAATAGCACAGGAGTAGGGCATTTGCCTTGCATGTGGCTGACCCAGGTCAGAAGGTGGTTCGAATCCCGGCATCCCATATCGTCCCCCGAGCCTGCCAGGATCTCTGAGAGCCAGGAGGAACCTTGAGTGCTGCCGAATGTGACCCAAGAATTTAAAAAATAATTTTCTGCTTTGGATATTTTTGGAACACTGGGAAATTGTTGCTCTGATAATTTTGTAGTTTTTTTCTTTACATTAAATTTTTTTTTTTTTTTTTTTTTTTGGTTTTTGGGCCACACCCGGTGACGCTCAGGGGTTACTCCTGGCTATTCGCTCAGAAGTCGCTCCTGGCAGGCACGGGGGACCATATGGGGAACCCGAGGATCGAACCGCGGTCCGTCCTAGGTTAGCGCAGGCACCTTATCTCCAGCGCCACCGCCCGGCCCCTCTTTACATTAAATTTTATTTCGATTTCACTGAATCTTTTTTATGAATATTTCCAAACTATAGAGAAGGAAAAAGTTTTCCTAGATTCTCTTGAGTCTGGCTCGAATGAAAATTAAACTTGTGAAAACAAAAAATTAGCAAGAGAAAGTATAAACTTTTAGTGTTTTACATGACATGTGATCTTTCATAAGGAAATAAGGTCCCCCCAAAATTGCGAAGTCTGTTTTTTATGACCTGTGTAAAAAAGAATAGAAAAAATACAATAGAGCAAGATGTGTACATCGGTGTAGTAATGGTAGAGATATTTAGGTCTAGATTCTTTATAGCATTTTCTGTGTTTCCAGAGAAAAAGGATGTTCTTTTTTCCTGGCATGGGGAGGGCATCTGTCCCATGAGAATTTTTATCACTTGCTTT
>PVKC010019529.1:0-19080 GCA_004027635.1 Crocidura indochinensis
TTCATCTAGAATATGGTATAGGTAGTATCAGTAATTCCACCAATCTCTTTTAACATATATTAAAATTTTGAGCTTACCATGTTCTATGATGTAAAGGGTCAGGAGTCCTAGCTTATAAGACACCGAGCCCCTTATTTCAAGTACTTTTGAGCTGGTACTTCTTTGTGACAGTAACACTCATGAGAAATTATGCATTGTGCCTGAGGGTAAAGAAGTAAAGAAAAATTGCTTTACTAAGAATACAGTGCTGCATTCCAACAGAGTTTGACCTTCACAATAACATAAAGACAAAGATGAATTCAAAAAAAATCAGTCTATTGCAAAATAATATAAAATATAATCATTAGGACCTCTCAAAAGAGAAAATAAATTTAAATTTGATTTAAGATAAATAGACTGAAGTCAAAACAGAAATTTTGAAAGGTCTGTTTCTAAAAATATGATAAAATATATAATACAAAGTATTGGAATTTCTTTTTAATATTATTATGCTGGGTGTCTATTTGGGTCATAATCAGTGGTGCTCCGTGGTTACTCCTATATCTGCACTGAGAATTGACTCCTGACAGAGTAGGGGACCATATGAGATGCCAAAAATCAAATCTTAGGTTGTCCTGGGTCAGTCCTGTGCAAAGTAAACATCCTAACGCTGTGCTACCACTTTGGCTTGGTATTTTTGTCTACTGCAAATGAATCTTGTTTATTAAACTGTTTTTTTTAAAACATAATATTCATCATTGTTCCTGGAAAAAACCCAGAGGGAGAAAATTTTTTCACATTTATTTTGAGAGAAATTTAAAATTAAAAATAGCAATATTTAATTATGCAAATTATAAAAATAAATACTTTAATATATAGAATAATCTAACTTTTTAATACTATATTAGGAAAATGGAGTATATAAATACAAACTAAGAAAAAATTTAGATAGCACCATGAATTCCACATTGAACTAGCAGCATTTTTGGGTAGAATTATAATGAAAATAATTCATGTATTATGTTTGAGTAAAAATGTCTTGCTGTATATTTTAATGCTTACTAATGTATTACACTAAACCCTTATCCACCAAAGCAAAAAATAATGTCTTTCCTGTCTCTCATCACTTTCCCCAGTGCTATCTTGGCTTGCCTTTTATTTATAGACTAATCTAAAGTGATCTAAAACCTTTACCTGGCAACACAAGGCTATAAGTTCAAATCAATCTGAAAAAAAGTGAGGCTATTCCGACATATTTTGGATTTAGGACCCCCAGCAAGGGAATTAAATCTGAGGCTGCAAACTCAGTACCCAATGCACTAATCTTACCCTAGCTTTCCCATAATTTAAGAACCTCAGAAATAAAAAATAAAACAGTGACTTATTTCTCATCTTAAATGCTAAGGAGTCAAAAACAGGAAATTCATAACAACGATTGCTTCTCAAGTTTAAAGAGTATAATTAAGAGTGTACAATTACAATTGCTCACAATAGTATTTCTCATATCTATTTGAATCTCAAAATTTAAAAAAGAATGACAGCACCAGTATAAGTGCAATTATCTAAAAATTATGTTTATTAAGACATACTTAAAATTTATAAATAAAGATGTAAATGCTATTTTTAAAATAAAGCTTAGAGGAAAGGCTTTTAGGGGAAAGAAATTCAAAGTCAAGAAGAAAGTGTCCCAAGAAGCAGAAGAAAGTTGACATATATTTGCTTTGAAAACACTGACACAGGTTTGATTCCTAGCATCCCATACTGATCCTTAGTACCAAGAATGATGCCCAACAGCAGAGCTAAGAGTAAGCCTTGAACACCACCAAATGTGACCCCAAAATAAAAACCAAAGAAAGAAGAAATTTTTCCAAGAGATCCCTAAGTTTTCAAGTTCCATCTCCTTATTGGTAGAATAAATTGCAGAGAGTTCATTTGTTATAGGTTTGTCCATTATCTCTTATATCATAAATTTATTTATAATTTAGGAAGGTAATTTTAATTAAATGTAAGAAAAATTTTTATCCATACTATCTTATGATTCAATTATTCTTAAAGTTTGCTTTCTTATGAGAACATTAACAACTATAACCTCTAAAATTTTATATTGATAAAAATAAATTATAAAGTATCTAGATATTGCAGAGAAAGCACTATAAGCTACAACATTAGAAAAAACAAATTTTCTCTGATATATATAGCAGCATGATGCTTTTAAAAACATGTAATATCTGAAAGGCTAGGGCACATAATAGAAGGATATATATATGTATATATATCCTTCTATTATATTATATAATAAGTATTATATTATATATATATATATAATTCAGCTCTCCTTAAGATATTTTTTTGTCTTTTGATTTTTTGGGGGGACTTACCTGGTGACACTCAGGGCTTACTCTTAGCTGTGTGCTCAGAAATTGCTCCTGGCTTTGGAGGCCCATATGGGACACCAGGGATCAAACAGATGTTTATTTTGAGTCAGCCATGTGCAAGGCATACACCCTATCATAGCTCTGGCCCAACACTAAAGCATTTTATTATAAATGTGGTATAAATGTGGCATACCATATCTTTTAACTTTAAAGACCTGGAGATAAAGTATAGTAAGTGAAAACAATTTATACAGTGATACATAAGGATTGATTAAAAATTTTAATATCAGGGTAAAGGAAGCAATAATACAAGCAATTTTTAAGAAGTAGAGCTCTATTAATGCAAATAATTCTAACTAAATTAATATTTTACTTTTGCTTTCAATTTATTATCAGCCTTTTACTTTTCTAGTTAATATTTGAGAGGAAATAATGTAAATAAATGTAATGAAGATGCTCCAGGATTATCAGAATGGGTACCAGGTGTGGAAGTTAATATTCTGCCATTGAGACAGAAGCCTGGTCCAGTGATTTAGAAATTTTTAATTCATCACTTTGCTCATTATTTACACATGTCCATTGGCAGTTTTCCAATCATAATGTATGCACAAAGACAAAAGCCTTATAATTAGCAGTGAATGACCTATTTTGGCTGGAGACCTCTCTCTACTACTTCAAAAATGTTTCTTTGAAGAAAATATTTTGAAAATTGAGGAAATTATTTAGCTACTCTGCATAAACTTACTCCCATATAAAAATGAGTTTATGAATTCTTTCCAAAATTACTTGTTTCTTATAATGGCATTGACTCATATTGGGAATATAATTTATTACTAATCTTTGCTCATCATCTAGAAGATATATTGACAGATATTCATCAAAACGGAGAGTTAAATGCTGACTTTTTAGTAGTTAAGTGTTTGACTATATTTTCTCATTTTATTTTATTTGCATTTTCAGTTGCATATACACTGTGCTTTATAGCTGATTTTAGGATGGGATCCAGATGTTCATGACACATCTGTTTCTGTACCTTTATATAAATGAACTTCAAAATGATACTTGCAACTCTGGGGAGTACATTAGTCACAATAAAAAGTACATATTTTTTCCATGTCTATAGAGGGATTGTCTATGTATAAAGTAAATATGGAGTAGCTAGTCATTTTTTATGTGTCTCTGCAATACAGTAATTTACATACTACTGATTTGCTATGCCAGGCCATCTGGTTATGGATGAAATGCTGTACATTTTGTTTTCTTTGCTTTATTTAAAAATAATTTCGAAAATATATCAATACTGTTTACCATGTTTATTATACAATAACTTATACATACTACATATTGCTTAATTTATTTCATATTTAAATATTTCATATGTATATAGCATATAATATATGATTACCAGTTTAAATTTGTATAAGTAGATTTAATTTTGATGGTATTTTCACAAATGTCATATGACAAACACTATTCTACAAGGACTATGTAAAACAGTATATTTATAAGACCTGTTTTTTTGGCCAATGAAGATGCAGTCTGGTAGTTAAAATTTCAAAGTAGAGAAATAAGTGTTTTGTGGCAAAAATAACTGTTGAATTTATTCACTATAAACTTGAAAAGATAAAAATATCTCTGAATCTCACTTATCTGCATCTAATAAATGACATAATTCTAAGTCATAGGTTTATGATGTATATTTAATTATATAATAAAGTTATAGACATAATAAGACATATAATATACTTTTTAAATGTTTTGTTTTATTCTTTTGTGCCAAAATCTCTATAGACAATGCTTACAGCTTATTTCTTATTTTGCCTTCATGTATCACTGATGATGAGACTGGGAATGTGTGGTACCAAGGATAAAATCAGTTCAGATTTCTAGAGCAAGTTCTACTGTCGGTACTATTCAACATGAGTACTGCTACACAATCAATGTAGCAACACTGATTTCATCATCTAGGTACGATGCATTAAATGGGGGGAATGACACCATTATTATATGTTTATTTGAAAAAAGAAAAAGTCTCACAGTGTATTGAGTTCACATATTTTCATCAGTAATGTTAGAAATAACTATTATTCTAAACAATTATCTTGTTTAGGAATGGGCTATCATGTAAACTGTAAATCACATATCACACATGCCACCTAATACATGAATTCCCAGTGTGTGATTCCAGTGTATTAAATCCACAGAACCTTATGGTTCCAAAAGTGTATAGGACATATCTCAGGAAATTCAACGCACAGTAGATTGTGATCTTGGATTATTTATTGTACTGGATAATTTATTGTATATTATTTATTTATTTATTATACTGTAAGATGGTAATCCCTAACACTGAAGACCTGGATTATTTATTATACTGGATTATTTATTTTCTATAGCATATATGTATTATTTATTTATTATACTGTAAGATTGATTCAGGTAATCCCTAACACCGAAGATACCCCAAAATCACAGTATCCTTATGCCCTTGCATTGAACTCTCAAGTAATGGAGCTGAGAATTTTTGGGGTTGGTTTCTGGTCCTCTCATATCTCTTGGAAAAGCCTCTCCACAGACACAAAACTAACAAAAAATACTCTATTATGTTTTCTCAAAATTCACTTGGAAGTGTGGCTAATATAAATAAATATTTTTTTGCACATCAATTGCTCCATATTGTACTAAGTCCAATATAGATAGAACAGCTATCCATATTAGATAGGACTACTATATAATATTACATGCTATGAAATTCAATAATTTTAGGGCATGTTTTCTCACAAAAATTAATCAAATTAGAAGAAAGAAATCAGGTTTGGAAATATCATAGAATGGATAGGATGCTTGCCTTGTGCACCACTATTTGTGTTCAATTGCTTACACCACTTCTGATCCTCCAATCAGCAATAGGAGAAATGTCTGCGAATACTAGGTCGGTCTCCAAAACGAGCAGAAACAAAAAAAAAAACGGAAAAAAATTTATTTTCCAAGAACAAAATGGATAAACCACGATCATGGTTATCTCCCTAGCTATGTATTATATTGTACTAAATAATTTTAATTCCTTTTTTATAAGTTATAATCTTGTAACAGTCAATGAAGACAAATTGTCTTTTAAATTGTGTTAACTTACTTTATGATAATTACATTTGTCATTCCTTTTATTGGAACAAGCAATGTGAAACACATTTGTTATATGCCTGTTAACAGACATGTCTGGGAGTTGAGAAAGAAAGTAGGAACATTAGTGAAGAGAAAGTCTTACTGACGGTGGGATTGGAATGATGCATAGCTTAACTTTATAAATTGGGAGAATGTATGAATTTAGATCTCCCAAACTGTATAGTGTTTAATTCTATAAATCTACAAACAAAATTATTTGAAAATGGAAAAATCACTCTAGGAAGTACAAATAGTTTTCAGTTGCAAACTATCATATGAATCTGATAACAGTATGAGACTGAAATCCAAAAGAATTCACTTGATGTTGTCTGATTGGAGACAACTACTTTATATATTACTTGTCAGCCATAATGTAATTTTCCTGATTGTGATTACAATTGCACAAATGATACTTGCTTAAAATTCTGAAGTACGGAAAACCCTGACACTTGCTACCACAGCAATAACCATGAAGAATGTATCCTCGTTACCTCCTATGTTTGGAATTATGGTCACTGTTTACAAATGAAAGAAAATGGGAAGTTTAAGGCAAGGAATTCTGAGAAATTGTACTTTTATTTTATTTAACATTTTATTATATTTCAAGAAATTGTATCAAATAGTGGATATAGTTGAACATAATACATTTGTTTCCAGATATTGAGAGCAAAGTTATTTAAAAAAGAATAAAAAGAAAAATATAACAAGGAAAGGGAAAAGAAACAAAAGGAAAGGGAAGAAAAAAATATAAAGTATAGTGGCAAGCTAATTTGTGAGAATCATTGAATTTCCAATAAAGTCATTATAAAAATGACAGAAAGCTTAGTAAGTTGCTGCATTCAGCTATCCATTCTGTTAAAACGGTGTGTTCTTATAAGAATACATCATAAAACAAATGAAGTGGTCCAGAAATTCAATGCTCTATTACTGGTAATCTGGCTTTTGTGGTTCTATTTTATTTCATTATTTTATTTTATTTCATTTTATTTTATTTTTGGTTTTTGAGTCACACCTGGCAGCTCTCAGGGGTTACTCCTGACTTTATGCTCAGAAAGTGCTCAGGAGACCATACGGATGCTGAAATTGGGCCTTCTGCATGCAAGGCAAATGTCCTATCTCCATGCTATCCTCTCCAGACACATGGTCTATTTTATTTTATAGTTTATATTTATAATGCCTTACTTTTTTTGTTTTTATTTTTTGTTGTTGTTGTTTTTGGTTTTGGTTTTTGGGTCACACCGAGCAGTGCTCAGAGATTACTCCTGACTCTACACTCAGAAATTAACCCTGGTAGGCTCAGGGGAGCCATATGAGATACTGGGATTCAAACCACCATCCTTCTACAAGCCTTGCAAATGCCTTACCTCCATGCTATCTCTCCAACACCTATAATACTTTACTTTTAGTTGACTCAGTAACCTATCTTTGCTCTTACAGTGCAACATTTGTATTAATGATTTATATTTTTATTTTATATTAATTTAGTCTAAATAATAAGTTGCCAGTGGTCAAACTGGCACTTTCAAGTTAACCACTTGAAAGGCAAGTAACCTACCCACTATACCATTACATTAGCTCCACATTGAAGTTATATATATATATATATATATATATATATATATATATACATATATATGTATATATATATATATCTTTTTTTTCTTTTTTGATAATGTTAAATAGGTATTTTGATTCATCCCTATATTTTATGTGTGGCAGATATGGTGACTGTCTAAATTTATGCGACAAGTTAATTCTTCTTTGCTGTAATTTTAATATTAATTTAACACTAATTTATTGATAAAATGCTTTCCAGTGTTCAAATTTCTGTCTAGTTTATAGAGAATTTTAACAAACATTTTATTTCACATTTATGATTGGTTTTTAAATTCCTATATATCTACCCTCCCTGTTACTTCTCTATTATTTTGTGATTCCTTCCCTTTATACACTGGTTTCTTTATATTTTATTTTCTATTTATGGAAAAAATCTAACTGAAGATTCCATCATCAGCAGTATGATTCAGATAATATGCTTGTTTCAAAAACAGAGAGCAATGACTTGCTTGTTCATTAGGAGCATAAACTACTGCCCCCTCTCATTAAAGAAAACCTTTAACAATAAAATACAAGTTAATATCTCTCATAAGGAGGGAAGTGTTATCAATTAGCAGGGCTCTAGCCTGTCTCTGAAAATCTTCTTGCACTGAATACAATTTTTCAAAATGATGAAACCTCAGTTTTTAGTATAAGTACTTCACTAAAAGTTCTCTTGTGAATTCTAATTACTGACTAAAGGTTTATTTTGATGTTTTGTCACTGTAGGATTTGTTTGTGTATATTTTCCCCTTTCTACCATAACCATGCTTTTCAATTTTGTTAAACTACCTAATGTATAGTTCATACTAAGAACTACTACTTGCGATACTCAGACAATATACCTGCTTAGAGTTCAGAGCTAGAGTTTGAAGATGTGATTCTGTATGGTCTCTAATGTAATGGGAAACAAAAGGACCACCTTTTGGTGTTGTGGGAACTCCCAGGACCACATCTTCCAATGTTACATGATACACAGATCATTACCCAGCAATGCTTGGAAAGCCACATGGTGTTGAGGACTAGAATTATTTATGGATCTAATGCAAAGTATTATAATGCCACTTCTTCTGGATCTTTTCTTACAATTTTAATTTTGTTGCTGCCTCAACCAAAGTTAGAACTGCTGTGCTATGTCATAATGATGTCATGTGGAGAGCTACTAATACACATAAAACATTTTGGAATTTGTTGAATCTATCTCGGTATTTTAAAGTAGTGAAGTTTTTAGGTATGACTTCCTAGAATATACTAGAATATACAAGAATTTCCTGGAATATAATTAAAAGTTCTAAACTTAGAACTATAAAATATATAAAATTTATGTATGTTTTCAAAAGATTTATGTTTTTTAACCTAAATATATTAAAAATCCTTCCTGAGTATATTTATTTTGTTCAGTTTATTTTAATATTCATCTTAAAAATACATATAATATAGAAATTCATGGTTAGAAACAGCAAAATTGGTGAAAATGGAGAGACTTGGCAGGAATCTAAAGGATTTCAACAACTTCCCATTTTTAAGCCACTATATCTAGAAACAATACATTTCACATGTTTTTATTTCCTTGTAGGGAATGTTATCATATCTTCTACATATATATTATAGTGTTATCATAAAAATTAATAAATAAATAGAGCAAATTTTTTCAAAATGATTTGTGGTATCTTCCAAATTACTTAAATAAGTAGAACTAAAGTGTGAACTAATTTGATTGGTTCAAAGGAGTATGAAACATGTAAATTTAGACAGATTTTAACAGTGACGTCTTAAATTTTTATTGCAGCATTTTTATATTTATTTGATCTCTATCCTAGCATTGAACAGAATTAAAAACTTTTTGATTTTGAAACAATTTTGTATGGAAGTTACTCTCCAACTTATAATTGCAATTTATCTCATTTTTTATAATTAAAATAGACTTTTAAAGCAACATAATATTTTGTGTGCATGTCAAGCATCAAATATCACTTTCATTGTGTTGCACCTCTGTTTCCATGGAATTCTTAAAAGTAAACAAATATTTCAATTAAAAAATAAAATTATTGGGGACCGGGCGGTGGCGCTGGAGGTAAGGTGTCTGCGCTAACCTAGGACGGACCGCGGTTCAATTCCCCAGTTCCCCTTATGGTCCCCCGTGCCTGCCAGGAGCGACTTCTGAGCGAATAGCAAGGAGTAACCCCTGAGCATCACCGCATGTGGCCCCAAAACCAAAAATAAATAAATAAATAAAATAAAATTATTACTGATCTAATCAAACCTATTCTCTTTATCTCCACAATACAACTCTTTTTATCAAAGAAGAGCAAATTGCTCTATCACTAAGTTTAATGGATATTACTTCTTGAATTTTTAGAAAAATATGGATATCATGTAAATTTTTTGCAATTGTATAAAAGGTAATAGAATAGGTATTCGAATATTCTAATATTCTAAATTAATTCTTGTCTATATTTTAATTTTCATTAAATAATAATAAATTATAGTGTAAATTATATAATAACAATTAAGACATTTTGTTTCCTAATTAACCTAGTAGACATTATTTCCATCATCTTTTTATCATATTTTCAGAAATGTTAGCACATCAAATGGTAGTTGTTACTTTTGTCTTTTATATTCTATTTGCTTCTAGGCAAACATAGAGCTTCTAAGAAAATATAAATTCAATAGAATCTTGGTCTTTTCAATTTTTTAAGGATTTCCAATTTAGAGAATTATGAAATTTAAATGAGAAAGAGAATAGGCGTTTTCAATCCTTCTTTAAGTTAATAACTCAAAGCAAATTCTTTTTTAAAAAATTATCCAAATAAAAACAAATTAAAGTCATAAAAATTAGAGAGTATAGTTCTGGATGAGAAGCCATGTTGTAGTGTCAGAGATAAAATATCCACATCCACTGCATTTCAAAACAATGATGAAATCCGCATTCATTATCAATACCACTTTTCTCCAGTGAGAATTTCAACCTAATTTAAATGAACCCATTGAACTCTCCTGTAAAAGAAAAAAAAAATCAGATTCGATTAAAGTGAATTCACCTATGGCATGCTCTGTTTGCTTGTGGCACAGGTCACAGCCCACTGGGTGCAGCAGCCCCTGTCATCAGTGTCTTGTCAGGGAGCAGACATTTTTCTCTTTGTATTATCAATGTGCTCCAGGCTCTGTGCTGCTCAGACCACAGCGATATGCTAACAGTGTGCTGCTGCTCACTTCATATTTAAAGGGACCAAAGCTGCAGGAGGACTGTGTTACTGCCTTTTCTAAGTGGCATGTATGCAGAGATATCTGATTTAACAGCTCTGACAGACCAGAGGAAACTTGATCCAAAGAGAAACAGAATATGAAATCACAGTAACTCTCATCCTTGAGCTTATTCAGTAAGGGGAACTTCAAGTTTGGAGATCTCTGATAATAAGACATTATGTTATGTGCCTATCTACACACATTTAATTGCCCCCATCATGATGTTTGATTGGAGATATATAATAACAAATATTATTTATATCTGGTTTATAAGTTGTTGTGTAGAAAAGTCTGATATTTTAATTGAAGAACTTAAATGTTATAAAAGAGTAGATTTAGAAATCCTATGGTGATGGGAATGTTGCACTGGTGATGGGTGGTGTTCTTTACATGACTGAAACCCAAACACAATTATGTATGTAATTAAGGTGTTAAAATAAAAAAATATTTTCACTTTTATTAATTAATATATTTAAATAGAATCACTGTAAAAATGAGTTACAAAATTGTTCATGATTGAGTTTCAGTCATACAATGTTCCAACACTGTCCCTTTAATAGTACACATTTTCTGCTATCAATATCCCTAGTTTTCCCTCTCTCTGTCACACCCCATTCTCTAGGGAAGACAATTTTTTACCTTCTCTCTTTTTATCTCTCTCTCACTCTGAGCCTTTCTCACACACGATGAGAATTTAGACAATTTTCTATAAATCTGTTGTTTAAACTCCAGCTAACCAAATGGTAGATAGGTAGTTGTCATTCTGCAATTATAAACTAACAGATTAGTTATATTAAATGTATAGGATATAGATATGGTCTAGGAAATTTATTTCATTGATGAATACAATTTACATTAATTCTAAAATATAATTCAATGTACAGCATTCCTGTAGTTGATTATGATAGGCAAACATTAGACTATTTTCACAGTGTTTGCAGTTTCTCCGAATAATTTAATGATAAATACTTTATATTGTTTACATTTTTATGGAAAACATACATTATTAGCAAAATCATTAAGATCAAATTTTCATTTTATGTAGGCAAGGCCATTGCATTTCCCAAGTTTTCCTAATTCTGTGCTCAGTAATTACTCCCCACTGTGTTCAATTAAAGTTCATGTGTGTTCAACTGGAGTTTACCACTGAGTTAAACTCTGTTTAAATTCATTGCTTTCCAAATCCATAATAATATATTGTTTCAATGATAGTACTTATTCCTAATGTTTAAAATATGTAATCACATTATTTATTAAATTATACTACAAGAATTATACAACTTATAATATTTCATATACAGTATAATATAAAATAAATTTAAAATTATTAAATATTGATATATTGAGAACAATTAATAATGACAGATAAAATACTTAAGGATATTTGTGTACAAATCATATGTATACCACATAAATATCTTGAATATAACATAATGATATGAATTTTGCTAACCTAATGTAAATTGACTTTTGTCTGTTTTACACATCCTCCTAAAATATGTATATCAATAATCTCTAATTCAATTGCACAAAGAAAATCTCTAAAAGCTATAATTATACAAATATATAGAGAGATATTTCTGAAACCTAAAACAAACTAGGAAAGGATGTATCGGTAAATATTTGTCTAAAACAGGTAGTTTCATTTTCTAAGTATAAATGATGAACTATCCATAATTATTCTTCCCATAAGAAATTAACAGCATCCATTAAAATATTCTGAGAACTGAGTGATAACGCAGAGTAATGTATTTGATTTGCATGCAGCTAATCTGAGTTCTGTCCATGGCATTCCATATGGTTCTTTGAACTTTCCAAGAGTGATTCCTTATCTCAGAGTCAGGAATATCACCTAAGCACCACAAGGTGTGGCCCCCCAAAAAACAAACAAAAAAATCACGAATCTAGGGCCAGATTGTTCAGTGGAAAGGGAATATCTTTGCACACTGCTAATTAGTTTAGATTCATGGTGTCTCTTGTGATCGTCTATGTATCACTAAGAGTGATCCTGAGTGTAGACGCAAGAGGAAGCCCTGAACACTGTTAAGCAATTTCTATTATGACTCAAATAAACCCATTCTCCAAATAAGACATATTTATGTACAATGCAATTTAAAAAATTCTGAACATGCTTATTTAGTAAGCCCAATAAGAAAGCAAAGTAAGGGGCCAGAGAGATAGCACAGCTGTAGGTTGTTTGCCTTGCACGAAGAAGGATGGTGGTTTGAATCCTGGTATCCCATATGGTCACTCGAACTTGCTGGGGTTATTTCTGAGCATAGAGCCATAAGTAGTCCCTGAGCACTGCCGGGTGTGACTCCAAAACAAACAAACAAGAAGGAAGGAAGGAAGGAAGGAAGGAAGGAAGGAAGGAAGGAAGGAAGGGAGGAAGGAAGGAAGGAAGGAAGGAAGGAAGGAAGGAAGGAAGGAAGGAAGGACGAAAGAGTGTAGAACCAGGAGTAGCCCCTGAGCACTGCCGGGTGTGACCGCAAAACAAACAAGGAAGGAAGGAAGAAAGGAAGGAAAGAAGGAAGGGAGGGAGGGAGGAGGAATGGAGGGAGGAAGGAAGGAAGCATGAAAGGAAGGACGGAAGGAAGGAAGGAGAGAGAGAAAGAAAGGAAAGAAAGAAAGAAAGAAAGAGGGGCCTGGGAGATAGCATGGAGGTAAGGTGTTTGCCTTTCATGCAAAAGGTCATCGGTTCGAATCCCGGTGCCCCATATGGTCCCCTGTGCCTGCCAGGAGCAATTTCTGAGCATGGAGCCAGGAGTAACCCCTGAGCGCTGCCGGATGTGACCCAATAGTAGAAAGAGACTATGGAATAGTTTTTAGAGGGATCTTAATACACTAGAGAAGGGTTAAGTCCAACAACACTTTAAGTAAAAGTTAATGGCTTCAATGCTTCTATAAACTACAGTACCTAAATTTTTTTTTTAAATATGTTCTTTCAACCTGGAGAATTCTGTGCCATGATAATTACATTGTCTTCTCAATTCATGTAGCAGCATCAAATGATTGCTTTTGTTATTTGTCAGAATAGCAGCCTTTCCCATAAACATAATTAACCTTGCTTGATAATTCTTTAAATAATTTTTAAAATTGTATTGTCATATATTGTTTATTGTCATATCTTAGCAATGAGAGGAACTAGAGACAAATATTACTCTATACTTATTATTGAAAAGATAAATTGCATTCGGATGTACCTACCAAGAGTAAGCAGGAACTGAAGTATTAATAGTAAAGGTATTATCAGAAAATTAGAAAATGGAGATATGGATATATTAGAAAATGGAGTACAATATTTACAACCAATATCATCGTAATGCATACTTTGAGATCTATTATAAACATATTAGAGGAAAGACAAAGTACCTGGTATGTGTAGTAATAAAATTGCATTCACTTAAATTTTTTTTTTTGTTTTGTTTTTGGGTCACACCCGGCAGTGCTCAGGGGTTACTCCTGGCTCCATGCTCAGAAATTGCTCCTGGCAGGCACGGGGGACTATATGGGGCACTGGAATTCGAACCGATGGCCTTTTGCATGAAAGGCAAACTCCTTACCTCCATACTATTCACTTAATTTTTTATAGTTCATATTTACATGTTTTGTTAGAATTTAACATGATAATTTTATTGAGTGTAGTTTTTGAGTTTAAATAATTTAATTATATTAATCAGAATAATAGTAGATAATCACAAAGCAATCAAAACTAAGCTATTTTGAACCTTTAAAATTTTGTATACATCAACTTTGTCCAAAAATAATACAAATAATTAACATTGTTCTGTTGCATAGTTCATTTTCTCTGTTCTTAAATTTTTAAAAAAAAACATAGTTTTTTTCCATTATACTAATGGATATTTCTGAGATATTAATCATACTGTGTGTCAAAAGAAGTCAGCCTTTTTTTAGTTTTTATTGTGACCAAAGTGCATTGCAAATCTTTCACTGCATCATTTATGGTACATAGTGATGATGAATGACGGGCATTCCCACCACCAGAGCTGTCCTCCCTCCACCCCTGTTCCCAGCATGTATCCCATATCTCCCTCCTTTGCCCCAGAATGCTAGTGCAACTGGTCTCCACTTTACAGCTTGTTGTAGATTGAGCATACATTCCGCCATCATTGGAGATAAAAAGGATAAGAAAAAAGGAAGAAAAAAATTTGGTAGCAACTACCAAGAAAAGAAAGAAGAGAAAAAAAATGGAAGAAAAAAGAAAAAAAATGCACCCAGCAAAGAAAATAAATCTTCAAATAATAACCACAAGAGTGGAAAAGAAAGAAAAGTGGAAGAAAAAATAGAAGGAAATAAAAGTCAAAACTAACAAATCAAAACAAAACAAAAAAGTAGGGATGCTGGAGTGGCAGGGTTTTGCCTCCCTCCCACTTTTATTTTTTTATCTATTTATTTTGCATAGGCACAGTAAGCGTTGGGGAAGAAAGGGAATTCCCGTGACCTAAGAGATTCAGCGTTTCTCCATCCTTCAAGCATACCATCATGGGACCAACCCCTGGCTCCATACATACTCATTACCCCACCTCCAAGGCTTTTTTGTGGTGACAGGAAACTTTCCTCTCAGTTGTGGGTGAGAAAATCAAGCCACTGTAGCTAGCAATCTTATTATTTGCGCAGGTCATAGGACAGGGTCTAGGATAAAGTCTTTATGGTTCTAGAGGTTCCTATCCATCATTGTTGCTGTGTTCAGTCTTCTTTTCCTTTCTAAAGGTGGGAGGAAAATGGGGGACATTGTAGTGGGAAAATTGAAAAGGTGAAGAACGGTATACATTCTATTACAGAAACCCAACTATAAACATTTCTGTTTATAGTGAAATAAAAAATTTAATATTCAAAAAAATAAGTTTTTATATTTTATTTCTTCAGTTGGTTTACTTACATTATTCACATTATTTTTAAAGGTTCATTTCTTTATTATTTCTTTGTTATTTTTTTTTTGGAGGGGCTACACCCGGTGACACTCATGGTGTACATTCTATTACAGAAACCCAATTATAAACATTTCTGTAACCATAGTGCTTAAATAAAAAATTTAATATTCAAAAAAGTAATTTTATATATTTTATTTCTTCAGTTGGTTTACTTACATCATTCACATTATTTTTAAAGGTTCATTCCTTTATTATTTATATTAACTTTCTTGGGGGGCTACACCCGGTGACACTCAATGGTTATTCCTGACTTGGGGGAACACATGGGAGATAGAACTGCAGTTCATTCTGGGTCAACCACATGCAAGGAAAATGTCTTTCTGCTGCTCCACCGCTCCAGCACCTCCGTTTTATATTTTATACTATATAACTCAAGTTTCTTTAATTGCTTTATATAAAAATAGGTTTTCCATAACTTAAACTCTTTGGAATTACTTTTAATAAATTCTGATTTGCAAATTATAAAAACTTGGTTATTTATGACATTGATATTGTATGGCATATTACATTATACTTTTCATATATTTTAATTGACTGATTTTATTGGGGGGTCACACCCAGCAGCGTTCAGGGGTTACTCCTGACTCTATGCTCAGAAATCACTCCTGGCAGGCTCAGGGAACCATATGGGATGTCGGGATTCGAGAACCACCTACGTTCTTCATGCAAGGTAAACGTCTTAGCTCCATACAATCTCTTCGGTCTCTCAATTAGCTGGTTTTAGAGTCTATATTTTATTGATATGCCCTATTTGAAGAAACTTATGTTTTTTATATTCATGATTTAGTCCTAGTTTTAATTTGTTTAATTTGTATATAAGACATGCACTCTTCTAAATAAGTATAACCTGCCAAATATCATAGTCAGTTACTATTTGATTCATAATTTTTTCTCAGTATGTACTGTCCTAGCATATCTTCTTAGTTTTGATGTAACTTAATATCTCATACCTTGTTTCTTATAAACTCTTAATTTTGCAACTTCTCTGCAAATAGCTGTTATTTTTTTTTAATTTGCCTCTCAGAATGTCCAATTTATCAACTTTCAAATTTTGTGAGAGTTGCATTTTATTTTATTAGTTTCTCCAGAATTATCCTTGCAAGTAACATGATAGTGTTGTTCTAATATGAATCACCTTTCTGTTTATCATTTATAAAATCTAATATTATTAATAATTTTTAAAGCCATTCATGTGTCTTGTTCAGGGCTTAACTTCCAATTAGTTGTGATGGACTTTTGTTTCAAATATGGATCTCTTAGTACAATAATGTTTTGAGTTTGGGGAGGCGTATATTTTTATTTTTGGAAGACATTGCCTAGTGCTTATGATTCATTCTTGAATCTGAGCATTACCACATGTAGCTGTAAAAATTATAATTTACATGCTTCCTCTCAAAATGAATTGCTGTTTAGTGAAGTAAGTTAGGAGAGGGACAGATTGAATGACCTTTTAATACGAGGGATTTAAAGAAATATAGTAAGTAAAGGAATAAAAGGTGGTCTTATCCAAAGAAACTGAGAATGGTTCACAGGCACCGAGTTTAACAGGGAGGAGGTACTAAAGAGTTCTCAGAGGGGATTCCATTGAATACATTGAAATGGTGGAAAGTAGATAGTCTTGCAAATTATATGGATTTGGAATCTTGTATGCATTAAACTCTAATATCAATAATATTGTAATCATAGCGACAACATAAAATTAAAGTAATGAACATTTGTTCAATTAATATATTAGTAATAAAATAAAAGACACTTTTATCAGGAAATATTTGAACACCATCATCTGAAAAAGGGATAATATTTACGTATATATGTTAAAACAAAATTCAAAAATATAGAGTAAAACCAAGAAAAATTTGAGAGATAAAACAAAAACAGACCACCTTAAAATAACCTGCATGGTTTCATTATCAGGGAAGTGAAAATAAAAGAAGCAATGAGATATTACATCCCAGCTGTTACGTTGTAACATTAAGCCCAGTCCAGCTGCAGTGTTGTTGATGTTTCTCATATTTCAAAGGTTATCTTTAGTTTGTCATATGTATTAAATAATTGAATAATGATCTTTTTCAATATGTAGTTTGATGTGTGTGTGTACATCTTACGAGAATGTTAATTGAAGTGACAAAGACAAACAGGAATAGAGATAAGGAGAGAACTTATTCAAATAATCTCTAAATTATCAAAACCAAAGGTTTTGTGAGAATAAGGAATAATTTAGTAAAAACTCACTGTTGAACTCTAAACAAAAGAAAAGAAACATAGATCACCAACACCTTATCAATGGCATTTTATCAACATATTTTATCTCAATTTATACTTCATGGATTCAGGTGCTAAGTGCACTTTTCCAGAGCACTGTACTTTCTCATAAATTATACAATAAATCACACTAGGTAATGGGCACTTTATTTTCATACTGATTTTCTTAAGTGCTCCATTCTGAGGTCTCTGAGCCATGGTCATGTGTTTTTCTTTCCTGTTATATACTTGAATATGAGCCATAAAGATAGCTCCAAGTCTTTATTTTTTTTCATCATTTTTATAAACCCCGGGATATTCAAAATATTTCTTCATACAAAGAACAGAGTGAAAATCTTTAACAGAAAATCAGCATGTAACACATTCATGTTATTTATTCATTTTTTCTGCTATGATATATTTGAAAAAAAAAATCCTTATAAAAGGCATGAAAAAAAGGCCAGAGCAGTGTCACAAGCTGTAGGGTATTTGCTTTGCATGTGCTAACCTAGGACAGACCCTGGAAATAGATAAAACCAAATTTAATTAAGTACTATCATCAAATTTAATATATTAGAGGCTGGAGAGATAGCATGAAAGTAAGGTGTTTACCTTTCATGCAGAAGGTCGGTGGTTTGAATCCCCGGCATCCCAATTGATCCCCTGAGCCTGCCAGTAGCTATTTCTGAGCATAGAGCCATGAGTAACCCCTGAGTGCTGCCAGCTGTGACCTAAAAACTAAAAAAAAAGTATACTATATTATATTATATTGTATTGTATTATATTATATTATAACACATTATGTTATATATTTAATTAAAAAAACATGAGAAAATTTAATCAAAATTGCCTCAAAAAGTTGACCATTAATGGAGATCAGATGTGAAATTCTAAGAACTTTGACACTAAATATATTTTAAATTTTGCTTTGTCTTTTATAATTTGTCCTCTAATTTTATTTTTATTTGTCTATATTAAACATATGAACAGTCATAATGTTTTTTTTATTCTAGAACTACGTTATTTTGTTTAGCATAATCACTCAAGGTTTATATCTTTTGTCACCACTTGTCCTATTCTATGATCAAGTCTGTCAATATTTTAATGCATTTCGTAGTAAAAAAATAAATTAACTCTGAAGTGATCATTTTTAAGTATTCTATAAATTTTTAATTAAAGACATTTGATTTTGATGTATTTATATGAGTTTGACACAATTGTTTAAATTTTATGATAAAGAAATATTTGCTGAATTATGATTCTATTTATTTATAATTTATTTCAATGAACACTATAAGGTCCAAAATTTACTTAATCCTTTAATTAGTTATAAAATTTTCATTAACTTCATATTTATGTTTCTCATAATCAAAATGAAAATTTGAAAGGTTGACATAGATTTATTACTCTCAGTACTGTTTCTAAAGTCAATCATGAGATTGCATTGTTTAGTAAGTATAAGGAATAACTATTCTAATTACTACCTTTATTTTAAACATGGTTTGAAAATTAGGATAATTTTATTA
>PVKC010019530.1:0-19054 GCA_004027635.1 Crocidura indochinensis
AGGAAGGAAGGAAGGAATAGCAGAGGAATGGAGGGAGAAAATGAGGAGGGAATGCAAGGAAAAGATGAGCTAACCAACAAAAATTTTGTAGCATTTCCAATTTAGAAAAAGAGTCACCAAATTTCTGGAGGATTTTAGAAACCGTGTTTCAAACTGAATTTTCTTATAAGGCTTTTGAATGTGGTTTCTGAGGTTGGTACAGAATGAATTTTTGTGTTGGATTTTTGAACCCTTTCCTCAAAAGCTGAGGTTTTGGCATAAGTCACTTCATGCTTCCCAATCATGATGACTCAAGTTGAAATTGTATTTGTCAGCATTACAAGCTGGTGATCCACTGAATCTAATAGAGTTAAATATTTGTTACTTGATCTAATGGCAGTGGCTTTTCAATATACATTCACAGATTCATTGATCAGTGTCCATTGCTTGTTTCCATCGAAACACTGTTCAATTCGCACCAATTAGAAAATTGGACTGAGTATTGAGGAATAACTAAAGGGTGCACATTCCCAAGGGCTTCTAAAAATGACATCTGACTAGAGTGATGATTACAGCATGAAGACAGCATTAGTATGTGAATATTTCGACTGATACATAAAATCATTACAGCAGCTCTTGAGGAAGAGTGACATTAGGTCAATGTCTGTACTTGTCTGGTCACTCTGAGCAAATTTGACAAGTCTCATTTTAAGTAATTGCTATGTTTAGTGTCCTCCTCTGTCCCCATGAGGGCAGCAGTCCGGACCACATCTTGTAATTGAGATGTGTTGTTGTTCTTTTTGTTTTTTTTCCATAGGTGTCAACTCAATATGCAGGTATCGTCTCAAATAGGATTTGTGATGCTTTGGCAAATGATTTCCTCTTAAATAAAACATAAAAAACTTTATTGTACCTATTAGTTCACCCATCAGCTAATGCCATCTCATCCCTATAGAATTTTCTAGAATTTATCTAAAGGCCATTTTGAAGGATGGTCCCTGAATGAAAGCAGCAGTGTCACTGGGTAGTTGCTTAAAATTCACTGTGTGGTTTCAAAACCAGTTTCTGAATCAGAGACTAGCAAAGGAGGAAGGGAAGAATAAATGGGAGCAGGGTCCTATAGTTAATGCTTCAATAAGTTCTCTGAGTGATCTAAGACCACTAAGGTTTGAGAAGCACTCAAATCTCTAAATCTACACTATTACTGTAGACATGATAAATTGAAGTAGGTTAGGTAGCTTTCCAAGATCATATAACTCAAAGTACATTGGAGTCTAGGAGTGCTAGTATTTATGTTCAAAACATTTACTACCTTGATGCTGTAAGAGTACTTGCCATGAGTACTAAATAAGTAACTAAGACCTAAAGCCAGTATGTTGTACATTGACAATACTTCACTGAAGGAATTTATATTTATAGGGGGCTAGAGAGATAGCACAGCAGTAGGGCATTTGCCTTGCACATGGCTAACCCAGGACTGATGATGGTTCAAATCCCAGCATCCCATATGGTCCCCCAAGCCTGCCAGGAGTGATTCTAAGTGCAGATCCAAAAATCACCTCTGAGTGCCACCAGGTGTGACCAAAAAAAAATGTATCCTTATAAGTAACAACTATCTTTACAACACAATCACATAATACTCTATAAATGTATAAAATAATATATAAAATATGATCATAAATGGCACAAGCTTCTATGAAATTTTTTCAAATTGAAAAGTTGAAAACCAATCAATTTAAGATAAAATTAATTCCTGACTTTTATTTTTCAATTAAAGTTTAGAAAACACTTTTACTGCCTTTTTTGTTTTGTCTTTTTTTCTGTATATGCTTTGGTAAGTGCATATTTTATATTACATAATTTATACTATATTATATTATATTATGTTAGAGGTAAGCACTTACCTCTACTTATTGCTAAGAATATACAGAAGATCTATGACAGTGACAGTTGGTTCTCTCTTATTCTTTGAAACCCAATAAGCTTCTTGGCCCACATGGAAAGGCTATTGGACTAGTTGGAGAGTAAAGCTGTGATCAGTGAGAAAACCATTAAAATGCTTTCTATGTGTGTGCATATGCATAGAGAATCTGATGAGCACAGACCCCTTCTGAACACTCACTGGGTGTAGAGTGAGAAACCACAGGTTGTTATGTTCAGACACTGATCTATGGGGAGTGTTTGTTATCAGTCTCTAGCCTAGCACATCACTGATCTTTAGAAACAATTAAAAGTGAATGATGCTGAAGTTGGAGCGGTGGCACAGCAGTAAGGTGTTTGCCTTGCATGCATCTGACCTAGGATGGACTGCGGTTCAATCCCCTGGAGTCCCATATGGTACCCTAAGACAGTAGTGATTTCTGAGTGCATAGCCAGGAGTAACCCCTAACAAACAAAAAGTCGCAGAGTGTGGCCCAAAAGCAAACAAAAAAAAGGTGAATGATGCTCAGAATAAGTAAATAGGACTGAGAGGCAATAAAGGCAGGAACATCTCTACTCTGTAGACTATAATTAAATAATGAGCAGAGATATAGTGAGCAGGAATTCCTTGCCTCGCATGTGGTTGACTCAGATTCAATTCCTATATTGTCCTTCAAGCCCCATCTAGTATGATCCATAAGTTGAGAGCCAGAAGTAAGTCTTGAGCACAGCCAGGTATGTTCTCCCCTCGAAAAAAAAAAAAAGTAATTTAATTATAGAGACATAAATATGAATGGAAACCAAATCTGTATTCCCAGCCAAACAACAAAATTATGATTGTCGTTCCTTTTTTAACAGATCACTGTAGCTTGCTATTTATCCCACCACGACAGATCTTGAGCCACATGGAGCCAAACGTTGGTGCCTAAGGATGAATAAGTGTAGCAAATCAAAAGTGTGCAAATGCAAAAGCTGTCCCGTTTGCAGGCCACATGGGCCTCTCTGTGCCTGCAACTGTCTCACCAACAGCGCCGCACCAAGCTTCTTAACCCTAGAGTCCACGTGTGAGAAAAGGTTTTTTCTACTTGTTTCAACTCCCAACAGATTGGTAAAGCCTTTTCACACTGCTTGCAGCCCTCTACCACCACATCCCTGATCTCTCTTCCCAGACCCCACAGCATGCAGGTGAGCCCCTGCACCAGGGCAGACAAGTCTCCCCCTCCTGCCTTCTGTGACTGCAATGCGGAGGAGACTTTCAGCCCTCTCGTCCCGGGGTTCCCTGAGCAGAGCCGAGGGTATAATGTGCCGCTGAATGGAAAGGAGTAGACAGGGTGGATTAATGGCAGCGGCAGAAGAGTGATACAGCCGGAGCAGAACAAAACGAGGGCGACCCGGGCAAAACAAAGCTCCACAATAGATCATTTCTGAAAAGTCATCCGGGCAAGCTTTGAAACCCAGGGCTGTGTGTTCCAGGGCAGTTTCACATCCATGGGCTTTCAAGAGACATGAATGGAAACGGAACAGTAACTCTTTTTCATACCTCTTTTCAGGGGTCTTGTCGGCGGGGAAGGATTTGCCATTCAATTCCCCCACTTTAATGTGCAAAATTAGGAATTTGACCCTTAAAAAAGAAGTTGTCATTTAAGCTCCCACAAATTGTGGCCATTTTATAGATTCACATCTCTTCCTCCTCCTTCCACACCTCTTTTATTTTTAAAAAATACTTACAAACACACACTTGCTTATCTTTCCTCTTTACTCAGAAAAATCTATCCAAAATGTTTCTTTATCTGTTCGTTCAGAACAGTGGGTCATATTTTTTGTTCTTAATTTTTTCTTTATATCACCACATTTCAATATACACCCAACTATATTTCTAAATAAAGACCATCTTCTTAAAAATATTCATTACAGTATACTCTGGAACGAAGGCAAGTAAGTATTGAACTCACTTGGTAAAAAGGTTGGAACGAAGTCAAATGGGACATTCATTCATTCAGCCATAGGCTCCACTTTTGCATTTACTGAAGAACTGCTGGCCACGTGTTCCCTGAATAACTGCTGTTTTTGCACTATGGAATCAAGCAACTTCAAGTTTAATATGAAGAGAGCAGTCAACAAAATATCCCCTCTCTCTGCCCACCCCTGAAGGGCTAGTGCAACAACCCTGTGCTCCTTTCCTGTGTACTTGCTCTGGTCTCCTAACTCCCAAAAGCCTGCTGAATTTGATCTTATTCATCCTATTAACCCTCCCTATTGATTTCAAGAAGACAGAAATGAAGACTTGGTTCCTGGTCTGAGAATCAGATCAGCAAAGTCAAGTTTTCTCTGGGAATCAGCTCATCATATCTAGCTCCCCAGACCTTTTCCAGGAAGGAAATCTTGCCCCAGGAACCTCCAGCCATGTTTGAGCCAGGTTTCCTTCTTTCCCTCCTCCTGCTCCCAGGCTGCTCCCTGGAGGCCTGGTCTTTCTCCAGGACCAGTCAAGCATGCCCCGATTTCCCTGGACCTATTCCCTGGCACAATTCTTTGGGGTGAGGAGGGATGGGGGAAGGAAAAAGAAAGGGACGTTTTCCTCCTCGGCAGGTCTGTAAGAAGAGATCAGCCAGGCTAACCATTTCCTGATGTGTAAAAGCAGACATTTGGACTTCTTTTCTGGTTAGAAAGCTTAGATGCGAAAAAAAAAAAATCACCTAATGAAAGGGAATTTCACAATATACTTGAACTATTTCAGACCCTTGTTATCACTTTTTTAATTTAAAAAAAAGTCACACAAATTGATTTTGCTATTCTGAGAACAAAGTTTAAAATCTTAGATGTACAAGATTATCATAACTGCATGTTCTATATCTTAAATGTATATATTGCAGCATTTCAGGTACAGCACATAAAACAGAGACAAAGAGCATACAGTCTTAGAAAGAAATATCCAATAATAATTTTATAGATACCCAAAGGCTGGGCTCTCCATCATTTTTCTTTCCAAAATAACTTGTTGATTTGAGTCAGACTACTCCTCTTGAAGATGCAACTCTACCCTAAAAAGTAAGTTGAAGGAAATGTGCTATTTAATATATATGTCACTAGTCTAAGGAAAAATAGGTGGCTTTAATGGCTTGAGAAATCTTTATAAATTACTTATATTATAAATAACTTTTGTTTATATTTCCCTCTTCACTTTCTCTCAAGCCAAAGGGAAAAATTCCACAGGTTGGCCCCTCAGAAGTTTTCTAAACCCTTCAGAACAACTCTTAAAACCCACAAATAGCAGTTCTCATCATCTCTAGGGAGACACTCTTTTCAACACCCTTTTCAACCCCAAACTAGAAACATTGCCTGTGTGGCAGCACTCAACTCAGCAAGCCCCAGCCTGCTCAGAATTGGACAACACTGCATAAGAAACTCTTTCCAGCTAACTAAAAACTCCTGACTTGCGCTTTTTTTTTCAATTGAATTCCAATTTTAATTATTAGACTTTATTCTTTAGCAGAAAAATTCTCTGATGATTTAGAAGATAAACTCTTCTATGATTTTTAATAGTGTTTTCCAATGTGCCACTGCTTATGGCAACCATAGAAATTCCTACTTTGTCACAGTCCTTTTTTCATAAAGCAACAAGAGTAATCTTAAATAGCAATCAAGAGACTTTCCCACATGCACACACACATTTAATAGCTGCTGGTTTCCTTGAAAGTAAAACCAAGATTCACCCAACTCCACAAGATGTTCTTATGTCTGGACTTCTGCAAATACTCCCCTCTGCTGGGAATGGTGTAGACTTTACTCGCTACTTGCCTGGTTTCTTGACTTCCTTTAAGGGCTCTGCTGAAAATCACCTCCAGACAAAAGGTGATTTGGGCATTTCTTCATTTCTTTCTTTTTTTTTTTTTTTTGGCATTTCTTCATTTCTTACCAAAGCAGCATTCTCTCAAATACGTCTTTATCTAAAATCTAAGTTGATGTCCTTCACAATCTGTATCCTCTTCTATAGGCATTTTAGTTTTTTGTCTAATTTATTTTTGTCTAGATTCTCTACTACAGTGAAGGCTTTGAGGATGTCTGTTCACATGGAAGTGGGAAAGGGACATGAACATCTCTTGTTTTTATCAGCTGCAACTTGCACATGGCTGGTAGACTCTCTGTGGTCATTCGATATTTATAGGAAGAAGGAAAGTAGGAATAGAGACTAAGTATTGACTTGAAATCAGTGCTCTAGTCCCCAAATCAGAACTATTCCCAATTATTCAGGTTACAAACTTCAGCGCTTCTTTTAAAAGAAACCCCTGCTTATAGAGTTTATAGGCTTGATTTTCTTTCTGTTGTAGCATTCTCTGGTGCTACAGCATCCAGACCTGTAAGATGGTTCCTTTCATAGTGATTAAGAGCTTAGTTTCTCTTCCTTTCTTTACTCCTACAGTCTGCAGGGTGCTGTGCATTTTGGTTTTATGAGGTTGCCAGAACATCTGGGTTCCAGCCTCTAGGAGAGGAGAAAGAGAGGAGGTAGAGAGTGATTTCCAGTTAAGCTATGAAATAGAGGTGTCTCATATCACTTATATTTGTATTTCATGCAGAATATGGTTTCATCACTTGAGAAAAGCCATTGAGAAGTACAGTGGTTAGTGAGTGATTTCATGTCCTGGAAGCCAGTCTGCAGACTGTCTGATTGGTGCACCACAAGGCCTGGAGTGTCAGTCATAGCAGACACTACCACAGACTTTTTTTTATTTTAATATCTTTATTTAAACATCGTGATTACAAACATGATTATGGTTGGGTTTCAGTCATGTAAAAAACACCCCTCCTTCACCAGTGGAACATTCCCATCACCAATGTCCCAAATCTCTCTTCTCCCCATTTCACCCCCGCCTGTACTCTAGATAGGCTTTCTACTTGCCTCGTTCATTCTCATTGTTAGGATAGCTCTCAATGCAGTTCTTTCTCTAACTACACACCACCACAGACTTAGCCCTTCCTCTTTAACCCTGAAGTTTGGAAAACATCTAGTTGAAGTGGTGTTTTCACAACTAAATATTCCCACTTATTTTCCACTCACTATAGAACAAAAGTGCACAAAGACATGGATCAGAGTGCCCGTATATGTAATATATGTGAGGGAAACATATTGTGACTTCTTTGATGTCCCCAAGACAATCCTAGTTTAACAGTTGCCTTCAGCAGTGCCACACTGATTTTCTTAATAATATTTGACCAGGCTGGAATAGAATTCACATCATCACACATGCCTATTATGCATCTTACTGCTGAGTCACCTCCCCAGATCTTTTCTGAAATAGTTCAGTAGCCTTGGCTTTCTGTTCTCTCAATTCCTGTACCATGCTTGTTCACATTTTAATATAGCACTATGTGCTGTCCATTCTTTATTTCCTTTGCACTTTTCCATTGTCATTGGTTAAGTTGCTAGTTCCTTAAATAGCCAATACCAGGCTGAATTCACATAGCATAGGACATCTAACATAATAAAATAGTACAATATTAACTCAACGAACATGCTTTGATGAAAACAGAACTGTCTGGGGCTAAGTAGACAGCTCAAGGAATATCAAATATGAGTGTACAATACCAGCTCAACAAATACATAATGATCAAAATAGAGGTGTTTGGTGCCAGGAAGATAGTACAGGTGTTAAGGACCTTGCCTGTGCTTCACTCAGTTTTCACAGCCAAAACCACATGGCTTCCTGAGGACAATCAGGGTGGCCCTGTCACTCCCTGGGACCCCATAGCCTAAACAGCTCTGCATCCTTAAGCCCAAGTAGTACTGAGTCAAACTGGTCAACAGAGAGAGAATAGCAGCAAGGCCACCTGGCCCTCGGCACTGCTTGGGAGGTTTCCTCTTTCCAAAAATGAAAGATGTCAGCAGGTCAATGCTAGCTCTGCCTGACCAGAGAAAAAATTAATTCAGTAAATTAGTCTCAAATTTTAGTTGAAGCAAGATTTCATTTTAGTCAAATTACGTGAATTGAATGACTAATTTGCTATCCCCATGTAGAAGAGTCTGAAAATGTTTCCTAAAATTAAATTGTACAGTGAGTCTTCTGGTAAACCAGGATCCTGCCTTCTGGGTGGTGTTTATTCTGTGCCACAAACACCTGAATTACTGAAATTGAAAGACAGCCAGATTCTGTGTTTGGCACTTTGTGGACTGGCACATGTGCCTAACAAAAAATCTGGGGAATGCTTGGCCTTTCGTTCCTCTGAGAATTATACCATTTTCCAAGAAAAGCTAAATAGCTCATTCATGTTTCACCCTCTGTTCTTCCAAGCTGGTTTCCTGAGGATAATTTTTAGCCAGACTGGTAGTTTTTAATAGGTTGCTGGAAACAGAGAGTTTTAAACTTAAAATTTATACAGAATGATATTAGAGTACATTATAAAATGAAGAAAACTATCCTTATTTCATGTATTATAGACCCAGAAAATGTGGTCATGAATGGCATCTGTACTGAGAGGTTTGTGTCAATAAATTCCCCAAAGAGTAGTTCTAATCTACATAAAATCTTTTAGTACTCTTTCTGAGGAAAGCCATCTATCCAGTATCATCAGGTAATAAAGTTGTTACTTCTTTTTTCTTCTTTCATCACTTATATCATCAAGAGAAATGGGGAAACTTCATATTTCAAGGGCTATTTACACAGGAAACACTTGTGTGGCCATAGAACACACAAGTCTCTAGGGGGGAACCACTAAAGTAACCTGGAAAACTTGAGCAGAGGAGCAAAGTTCCTTGACCGGATGGAATTCGTCAGAAACTTCAAGAAGGAAACTGATAAGTATATCAACCACCCACACTACTATGGGCTATTCTCCAGCCAAAGAACTCCTTAGATTCCCATTTTCAAAAGAACCCCATCAACTGCAATGCACAAAGCCCAGATTCTTTTTTTCTTCATTTTTTTGTCCCCCAATTCACAATACAGACGAGGCAAAGGGTCTGGGTTGAGGTGTATATGAGAGCCCAGATTCTTTCTTTTTTTGTTTTGTTTTGTTTTTGGGTCACACCTGGCAGCGCTCAGGGGTTACTCCTGGCTCTATGTTCAGAAATTGCTCCTGACAGGCACGGGGGACCATATGGGACACCGGGATTCAAACCGATGACCTTCTGCATGAAAGGCAAACGCCCTACCTCCATGCTATCTCCCGGGCCCAGAGAGCCCAGATTCTTATACCAAACAGGCAATATGCTTAAATGCAGACCAGAAAAATACTTAATTTGGCTTGGCAAATAGTTCAGGGAAGGTTGAAATGAGCAGCAAAAGTGTCACAGAATATTCACATGTTCTTCAGAAAAAATTAAAAGTGAGTTATCCAGGGGCCCGGGAGATAGCATGGAGGTAAGGCGTTTGCCTTTCATGCAAAAGGTCATCGGTTCGAATCCCGGTGCCCCATATGGTCCCCCGTGCCTGCCAGGAGCAATTTCTGAGCATGGAGCCAGGAGTAACCCCTGAGAACTGCCTGGTGTGACCCAAAAACAAAAAAAAAAAAAATAAAATAAATAAAAGTGAGTTATCCAGTGTTTGTCTGGTGATAGATGTACTGAGGAAAAAGCTGCTGCCCACTGCCTCCTGGAAAATTCAAAAATGTACAAGGTGCTTACTAATGATAATAAGATGAATTTTTATCACTCAGACATTTTAAATGTTTTATGATAGGGATGCATTTTTCATAACTAGGGAAATGTGGAAATTAAAATGACAACCTTCAAAAAAAGATACATTGCCAGAGTGATAGAACACCAGTTAGGGACTATGCCTTGCATGTAGCCAACTCCTGAGCTCAATCTCCAGCTTCCCTTATGGTCCTCTGAGGCTGCTGAGGGGTATGGTAACTTCTGAGAACAGAACCAGTGCTGGATATGACCCCAATTTTTAAATGATATAAAGCCCTCCTTCCTCAAACTGATAAAACCAGCAACAACTTCTAAAGAAACTCTTCAATCAGGTGATGATTAAAGGGGAATAAATGTCACTGATGGACTGAAAATGCACCTCTGATTGCGTGATCAGAGAATAGGGATAGAGCTGACAGGAAAGAGGCAGGACTGCTAAGTCTCAGACCACACACTGAGCATCTGGAAAACCATCTTTAAGGCTCTTGGCAACTTTCTGACCTAGGGTATCAAGGGCCAGGTCTTTACCACCTCTAAGAACACACCACAGGAGGGCTAAGGTTAAATCAAGCATACAAATGAGGTGCCCGTTTATCATATACACTGATGAAGAATCACATGGCTTGTCGAGTAATTGAATCCATGAAAGTAAGGAAGCTTCAATAGATATAATAACTTAGCTCAGAAATGTGCGGGAGACAGCAAATACCCAATAGTTAGAGTCATGGAAGAAAAGGCATTTGATCCAAGCACTGCCTGCTAACCTTCACTGTGGGGGCCAGCATGCTGCTGAGGAACAGATGGTCCATTCACATAGGCCAGAGGGGGAGGGAGAAGGAGAATGGAGAGTCTGTTAGCAGAGGTGTCCATGGGATGAAGAAAACCAAAATACAAGAGCAGTTATCACTCCTTGGCCTGAAGAGATACTGGGTAGAAGTGAGTCCTGCAGAATCATAGTTTCATCATCCTGGGCTACCCTGAGGATGTGCACTCACTTCCTAATCATCTTCACTTTCTAGCATCTTGTCCACTCAGATTCCAAAGTCAAAGAGGGTTTTTTATATGCCTTTAAAACCCTACCTGTCTCAGATTCTGCATAGATCAGAGGGAAAGTGAGGAAGGGGCTCCAGAGGGGTCAATGAAAGAGTCTAGCACACACTGTATATTTCTTTACATCTTTATTTCATACAGTGCACCTTCCCCTACTAGAATAAAGCTGAGAGGACAGTAATGGTAGAGAGTCAACTTTCCTCTACACTGAAGACTAACACAAAACAGACAACCAAAGATTATGTGTTGAATGACCCACTAGGAGCTAAGAAGAGAATCATGTACCTAATATTTTGCAGTAAGTGACAACAGACAAGCAGCATTTCTTAAAGGTAAAAATATTCCTTAACAGGGTGTGTTTCCCTACAGTAAACTGATTCTTATTTTGGCCATTATGCCCAAAGCAAAATAGAGCCAAGATATATAAGAAGGAAAATAGAGTGGGGTATAAGATTTTCTGAAAAGATTATATTCATGCTTTGCTTGGAGTGAGAAAAAGTTTTGGGAAGCAGACCGAAATATTTTAAATTGCCTGAA
The DNA here is from genome assembly GCA_004027635.1 of Crocidura indochinensis. Lineage (NCBI taxonomy): Eukaryota > Metazoa > Chordata > Mammalia > Eulipotyphla > Soricidae > Crocidura > Crocidura indochinensis. The sequence goes on from PVKC010019530.1 coordinate 11,114, forward strand.
AAAAAATACAAGAAATACATCTTTCTCCTAACTTTTCAGACCTGTGGTCTGAGTAGGAGGGGCAGTTGGCAGGATTATTAAAGAAAACTCTGTGTAAAACAGTGGAAAGATGTCAGGTTTGGGCTTGTGCTGCCACGGGAGCTTTTGGAGGCCAACGTTGTCTGGATTTGATGACAGGTAATGACATTAACTAATTACAAAACTAATCACATTTGGAGCGGTGGAAGCTGAGATCATGATAAGCATAATCAAATCCCTGACTTCAGGGCTTCAGGACTCAGAGGATAAGTTTTCTCCCCTTGCAAAGCTTGACCAGATGCCTTTCAGAGTCCTTTGTCTGAATTTTTGGGGATCTGCAGATACCAACAAGAATGGGAGCCAGCATTGGAACTGCAGTGGCCAGGGGCTGGGTGTGTACTAGGTGAGGACCCTATGGAGAGCCTTCCACACCCATCCCAGAGGGGTTCCTACAGATTCATGGTCAGTTTTGCTTTTCCCATCACTGGAAATTCCACCTAGGTAAGTCCTGGGTCTTTTAACCCCTTAAACCTAGATATCTACACCTATACCTATAGCCTATACCTATACTTATACCTAAACCTAGATCTATAATTATAGCTCTTTATTAGCCAGTTTAATCATCTTAGACATAGTCCATTCTCCATTGGCAATTCAGCTGCTTCCTCTATGAAATAGAGATAATATCTGTCTCATTTGCCTCAACAAGTTGAATTTTAAAGTTTTGTGAAACAGTTTTTTTAAAAAATACAAAAAGCCGGGGCCGGGCGGTGGCGCTGAAGGTAAGGTGCCTGCGCTAACCTAGGACGGACCTCGGTTCGATCCCCTGGTTCCCCATATGCCCCCCCCCCCGTGCCTGCCAGGAGCGACTTCTGAGCGAATAGCCAGGAGTAACCCCTGAGCGTCACCGGGTGTGGCCCAAAAACAAAAACAAAAAAAAAAAATACAAAAAGCCAACTGAGGCCTCTGTTCCTGTAGTATGAGTACCTCGACCATCAGAAAGATGGAACATTAAACCTCAAAGAAAATCTTCTGGAGAAAATTCTCCATCACATTCCACCATCTCTGATTTCTGGAAGAAATGGCCCCTCAAAGCATGTCTAGTCCTTAGATAAGCTAAGCTGTGAACGTGCCTTGGTCATTCTTGGTGACATTTCTCAAGCCCCAGTATAAAACTTGAAAGAAAATAAAATTCCTAAATGCAAACACTATATTTCAGTCACATGGAAAATAATCATCCCTCTCTTCTTTTCTTTCTTGCCACATGTATGTCATTCAGTGAAAGATATCCTTGAGTCTCAAAAACCAAGTCATCATTTAATAGAAAAATATTAAAGAGACACATGTGTCAGCTCATTTTATCATGGATTTCTGTGTGATTCTCAGGGAGCCATCATTCTTCTTGGTAAAGTGAAGGCAAAGAACTACCTTAATGAAGGTCCCAATGACAGCAATGGACAAGAACTGAGGCATCTGAAGTCCTATTTTTCAGGACCTGCCTAAGAAGCAGAAATGTTTGGAAAATAACTGAGCAGTCAGAATTTCGGAATTGTCCATGACAACAGGGAGTTTGTCATTCAGGAAGGAAATCTTTTGGAATAGCATTTTCTTTTACATCTACATTTTTGTAGGATTTGCTGATTTGTATATTTGGTGTTTTTCATAATTCCACAGCTTTATTGGTGAAGAGGGCCACATATGACATTGCTCTGGGCTTGCTCCTGGGTCTGCACTCAATATCTGTTTGGGGCACCAAATGAGATGTCAGGATTTGAACCCAGGTTGGCAGAGTGCAAGTGGGTAGGAAAGTGATCTACCTATCATATTATCGCTCTAGTCACATTCTGCATCCTTTTAAGTGTATCCAACCTAAATGTTTTTCAAAGCTTTAATTATGCCATAATCGTTGAATACCTTAGCAAGGGACACACATATACACACATAATGCACACAACATGCTACACAAAGAAACCAGGGATACATACATAATTTTAATGTGTTCTGTCATTGAAGGTCTTTTAGAGGAAGAGTCTCTGGAAAAGTAGATTTAACAAACAGACAGTTTAATCAGATAAACACATAGCATTCATCTCTGTCTCTTAGGAATATGATTTCAGTAAGAAAAAGACCCCATTTCAATATATCTTTTCTGAGCAGCAGAGGGAAACTACAAAGATCAGGTGGAACTGACGTGCTCTGTGTGAGGAAGAGGAGAATCATCATATTCAATAGGATCTCATTAAAGTGTGACTATAATAGAAGTGATAGGAGTTTTGTTTTATTTTTATTGTGGGGGACCGTATCTCATGGTGCTGAGCTTAACAGTGTTTGAAGGCCACCAGAGATACACTTGGTAATACTTAGATGACAAAGGACATGCATATGGTGCTGGAGATCAAACTCAGGGTGTCACATAACACAAAGGATATGATCTATGACTTGAGCAACATTTCCAGACTCAGAAATTTTGTCTAAAAGGGTTATTTCAGCTCTAAGTAGAGAGTTTCAGCCTAGTAGAGAGTTCAGTTTGTAAAGCTACATGACCATTTTGGAAAGTCCTTACTTGGGAAGACAACTGGCTTCAATTCATTTTCCTATTCTTCCTGGAAAGCAGTTTCTCATCACTGGAGTGAGTTGGTATCACCGTTATTATCTCTAACCAAGTACATATATAAACAGGCTATTCAGTAGTCAACTAAGTAGGGTCTTGACAAGAGTTGCTCACTGATCTTAGTAGAAGAAAGGAGATAGGCTTGAGCTTGCATGTCAGTCTTTAGAAAGATGCTGACCAGTGAAGGCTCATACAACAAACAATTCCCCAGCAAAACAAATAGTTTGTGGAGGAAGCCTATCTAGGGAATTTGTGGAGCTTGAACATTAAGTGACTCACATAAGCATGGTCTTTCTGAATGTGGCAGCCCATTCCATGGACCCTCACACCACACTGTGAGGTAATTCCTGCTATTCTATCCACTATACATGATTCATAATACTTGAAGTGATTGGCACAGGTCACATATTAAGTGAGAAAAATTCTCCACCACCAGAAAGCTAATTCTGAGAGAAACAAGAAACCATAGCCCCAAACTGCTACCCAAATGAACCAAATTTAACTCAATGAAAATCCAAAGAGTGGGAACATGTAAAAGAAGGCAGGAAGTGATCTGGCTTAATTATAAATATCTACCAAAGAAAAAAAACAATTTGGTCATTCCTCTCCTCCAATTCAGCCTTGTTTGGCAGCACACTAGATTAGAGGGCCATCCTTTTAGAATGTCCACCTGAATTCATCAGTACATTAGAACCCATCTCTTCTTAACCAAGAGCACTTCTTAGGAAAGGAAAACAATGATTCTGTTTATGAAGGTGAGCCCTGAGTGTCTGTCACACAGATAAGCCTTGAGAGCTCAAAACTGATTTCTGACATCTCTTCTTTCCATCCAAACTTGAGTTTTATCATCTGCTGGCATATGTGAGATGTAAAATGCAGACTAATAAAGAGGGCTTTTCCCTAGCACAGACATACTTCTGACCTTTTCTAACATTGCTTGTTTGGATTCTTCATATATACTTACATAGATGGTGTGCATCTCTGTCCACAACATTTTTATACTATAATATTGTTTCTATTATAAAGCCTCATGCTTCAGTTGTGGCAGAAATTCAATCTTAAGGTCTTAACTTTACCATAGCTAAGTCAGGTGATACTTTATATCTTAGTCTCAGAGAAGAGAAGCAATTTATTCTTGCTGCCAAGCATCTCTTTAAGTTCTCTCAGAAATTCCCTTACCAGACCCCCAGACACTGGGTTTTCAAGCCCCATAAACTTAGGCTATTCTGTACCATTCCCAGGTATTATTGAGGCAAAAATATATCTTCTCTCAACTCTTCCTGGTTTGTGAAAGGCCCCACATACTTGTTCTTGAAAACCTTTGGGTAAATTCCTGGATCTTTGGTTCTCCCTGAAAACTAAGAATATAACAAAATACAGTGTAATGATTAAAACCTACATTTTCATAAATGGAACAGAAACCCAACAAGAGAAATCAGAAGAATTTGTCAAATAGAAAATTGATAAGGAATATGATAAAAAAAATTATCTAGTACAGTGCACAAAGATATTATCAAGGAAGTAGATTCACACATTTTTTTCTCACAGCCTATCCATTGGCTGAGCAAGTAAATTCTTTGGTTCCAACTGTTCCCACTGCCTGTACCCAGACCTGAATCCCAACTTCTGTCCATTATTTTGCTGTCCTGGATTTCCAGCACTCTAATTGTTCCTCATATGCTACCTTCCCCATAAAGTTTTATTGTAGCCCTGGTTGGTCCCCATCTACTTAGATCATAGGTTCCAGAGCCAATACCACTGATCTTTTTTTTTTTCTTGTTTTTTTTTTTTCCAGGGGAGAGCGCGAACGCAGTCCCCCACTACCACAAATTATGCAGTCGAGTTTCCCACATTTGGGGAAATCGCAGGGGTCAGCACACCCGGAGTGCAATGGGTGAGCCTCGCCCTGGGGAAACCACCTTAGTGATCATGGTATCTCCCCTGCCAGGTAAGTATACCACTGATCTTTATAAAAAGTCCTCACAAGACTTTTCTGAATGGCAGAAAACAATAGATTCCTAAGTACCAGCCTAATGATGTGAACAGGAACTCTAGGTCACTACTCAAATCACCTGGCATTCAGAGTTTTATCTTTAGCATTCACAAAGCACCAGAAATAGTTTTCAAAAGAATTCAGCCACCTCCACAGATGGAGACAAATTTCCACATAAATCCATAAGAACATTAGAACTTTCAATATGGAATGCCGGGGATTGAGTGAGGGTGGCTGCAGGAACCAGAGATATATAGTACAATAGTCTCTTGCCTTCATATGGTTGATCCAGATCTGAACACTCAATCCCCATTTAGTTTCCAAGCATTACCAGAGAAGCATCAACTTCAAGAGACTGAAGGAAGATGGAGGGACATTACTATATGGTAACCTGAGGATAGCCAGGGACCAACCCCATAGCATAGATACAGAAGTAACTTCTGAGCACTGTCAGGTGTGAGCCAACCCATATCCCCACCTCAAAAAAAAAAGAACATTAGAACTTTCAAAACTATCCAAGGATGACTTCAGAACAACAACCCTCTTCATGTTCAGTAAATTCAAGAAAGCACAGAAATAGAAATTCAATTAATGTAAATAAATTGATGGGGGAAATTAAAACCTCAAGTAGAAATGAAGGTATTAAAATATACTAGCAGCATCTCAACACAAGCCCTTTGCCTGGTCTGTATTGTGAATTGGGGGACAAAAAATATATATACTAGCAGGTCTCATCAGCAGAATAGAAGAAGCCTAAAATCAAGTGACTGACCTTAAAAACAAGGTACAAAAAATTATCAATTAAAAAGGGAAAACATAAAGATATTTTTGTTCTTTTTTTTTCTCCTTTTATTTAAATACAGTTATTATGATTTTACATGATTGGGTTTCAGTCTTACAATGTATAACTACCTTCGCCCATGGACAATTTCTGGCAACCAACGTCCCTGGTATCCCCATCCTGTGCTTGCTTCTGGGGCAGGCATTTTACCTCTTTCTCACAATCTCTCTCACTCTTTATTATCTATCTATTTTACAATACATAAGGGAGAAGGAGGACCAGTCCATGACAGGAAGCTCACCACAAGCAGTGGTGCAGTACAGTTAAGGTAAAGAAGGGGCCACTAAGACAATGATAATTGGAACTGATCACATTGGACAAAAAATGGGTGCTGAACAGAGAAAAGTAATAGGCACAGTATCCCTTCATTAACAATAGTGCAAACCACAGTGTCAAAAAAGGAAGAGCAAGAAAAAGAGAGATAAAATATATTTTAAATAAAAACCATTAAGGTATTTTCAGACTGGAAAGTACAGTGAGTGCAAGGCACTTTCCTTGCATATGACTGGTTCAGATTTGATAACAGATCCCCATGGGGCAGGCCACTGTTAACATTGGCAACTGTTCCCTTGTAATGTTATGTAAGGGCATTACAGGCCTTCCAAGCAGGAAAATTTCAGAAGTGAAAGATTTGGCTGCTATAGAACGTGGTTGTTGTGCCAGAGATATATGAACCTGCCCCAACTTATAGGGAAAGAGAAAAGATGAACTTTAATAATCTATCTCCCATAGCAAGTGAATGCCAATAAGAACAATATTAAGAAAGGGGTTGAGGATGTTAAGCTAAAGAAACTGATACACAAAAGAATCACTTCTCACTGTCACTTCACTTCCTCCAGAACAAGGTATAGGCTCTGATTTAGTTAAATAAAAAAGGTATTTTTAAAAAAGGTGGGGAGACAAAGATTTAATAATGCTTCAAAAAAGTATTAGCACACTTTGAGTCAAAGAAATAGTAGAGTGGGTAAGGCACCTGCCTTGCATGAAGCCAACTGAGTTTTATAACCCACATTTCATAAGTTCTTTTGATCATCACCAGAAGTGATCCCTGAGCACAGAGCCAAGAATAAGCCCTGAATACAGCTTGTTTCGGAACTGAAAAAAAAAAAAAAAAAAGAAACAGAGGTTATGTATTATCTCACCATTTGGATTCAAGAACATCTTGGTAGACCCAGATGGATCAAAGCAAGCTTAAATGTAATGACTACTCTGAAAGATAAAAGGTTTAATTTGAAAAGCAAAACATTAAGAACATGAAATCAAACTCATATGATTTAACCCAATATACCCTCAAAAGCCCTGATATTTGTGATCTGTGTAAAATGGGACAGAATGTGTCTAGGTCCTTAGCACTGATGACACCAAGAAGACCAAGCCATCAGACAGAACCTACAAAGACATAATCATCAAACACCAACCATGAAATCCACCCCCTTTTTTTAGGCCAGAAGGGTCAGCCCTGAGCTCAATTAGCTCAAGCACAGAGTTCTGAAGTTCCCCTCTTTTCTTTCTTAAAGCTCTATCATTTGGCTACTTCATAGCAATGAGAAAGGCAAACCTGACCATAGGTCTGCTACTCAACTGGCTTTAAAATAAGCCATAATGTTGTTATTTGTAAAATGAAGTTAAAGTCATTCTGAAGATGAGACATAAACAATTGCTTGCTCATATTGGCCTTTATAGCTCATGAGAATGGCGCTTCTTGCAGAATATCCTAGAGAGTTGAATTAAATAGTAACTGAATCTAGGTCTATTTTATATGTTAAGAGATTTCAAGAGGAAATATTCCACTTGGTAGAAATGAGTGACAGCAGTGTAGGGCAGCTAAAACATATTCCAGTCTACAAGTTTTATTGCTCCTGACCAGAAAGAATCAACCAATAGCCTCAATTCTACATAAAACTGAAGATTTTATGGAAAGTGGCATTTTGATCTCTGTCATATAGGAGAAACACCTGAACATTGATTTATTCTTTGGATAATCTAAGAGCATGAAATTTCAGTCAATGTCATGTATATTTAGTGCAACTACAAATGCTACATTTGCCAAAAATAATATAGAACAATCTTTGGACTGCACTAGGAAGTAAGAACCAATGAAACAAAATTCCTGTGTTCCTGATCAAGCCAGACCTGTGGTCATATTCTGTAATCTTTGTAAGGTGGGAATGAGATAAACTACAATGTGAGCAAAGGATGGACTAGTGTGGACACCAGCTAGAAATTAGAAAAAGCTTTTCCATGGGGCGAAAGAGATAACATACCGGTAGGGTGTTTGCCTTGCACACGGCTAACCCAGGATAGACCTGGGTTCAATTCCCAGCTTTCCATATGGTCACCTGAGGCTGCCAGGAGCAATTTCTGAATGCAGAGCCCGAAGAAACCCCTGAGCACCACCGGATGTGGCCCCAAACGCAAAAACAAGCAAAAAGAAATAAAGGAAGGAAAAAAAGAAAGAAAGGAAGAAAGGAAGAAAGG
>PVKC010019531.1:0-19053 GCA_004027635.1 Crocidura indochinensis
AGTGTAGTTATTTCTATAACTGCACTCACCACTCTTTGTGGTGAGCTTCATGAAGTGAGCTGGAAGTTCCAGCCCTCCTCTCATTGTCTCTAAGGATTGTTGCAAAAATGACTTTTATTTTTCTTAAAACCCATTGATGAGTGAGATTATTCTGTTGTAGACATCTTGCATCTCAGTAATTCTCATGGGTCATAATCCTTTCATGGGAAAAAACAGGTAACACGAGCGGACGAATATGAAATATGAAATAATGATACCACACGCAGTATGTGGGGTCAACACGTTTTATGGCAGAGTGCGACAAATTTAATTCCTGAGCAGGGGAATTAATAGGGGTATAATTAGCCACAGGTGAAGAATAATTGTAATAACAATACCTAAGCTATGGATATGACTAAAAATTCTAAATTACAAGAGAGAAGGACACAATTCAAGGTAACTCTTAGCAATCTTGCTTTAAATGCAAAATCAGGATTAGGAGAAAATAGGAAATATCTATCAACTTGGTCTTTCTAAGCTGGAGTCCTATTGTTTTTAGAGGCTAAAGGAAGGGAGGATCCAAATCCCCAAGAGTTTCCCTATTTCTAAAAGAGGGACAAAAATCAAAATCTGTATTCTGGTCATGCCCTTAATTACCAGAAATTTCAGCTGCAAAGTACAAATTTGAAAGAGAGAAAGAGTATTGTCTTTGCTTTTAGGGCTAAATATAATCCAGAGAAGGGGTTCTCAAATAAACTTTGGTGCTGTAATTTCTGAGCCAAATTATTTGATAGAGGCCATTATTTTTGCCTGATGTATACAAAGGAGAGATAGTCAGATACTGGCTCAAAATGTAATGCCAGGCATCTCTTTGGAAATTCCTCAACCGCCCATGCAGGGGAAAAAAGCATCCACAGCAGGTCTTTTGAGAAACCCCATGGGGGTTAAATTATTTCTACCCACCAGGAAAATCTGAGGATACATCTGGTGGACTGAGTCCCCCTAAAAGCTTAGGCATGCCCTGGCATTATTCTGTGTCTCTCTCTGGCTTATTTTACTCTGCATGATAGACTCTATGTACATACATGTATAGGAAAATTTCATGACTTCATCTCTCCTGACGGCTGCATAATATTCCATTGTATATATGTACCACAGTTTCTTTAACCATTCCTCTGTTGAAGGGCATCTTGTTTTTCCAGACCCTGACTATTGTGAATAGTGCTGCAATAAATATAGGTGAGAGGAAGGGGTTTTTGTATTGTATTCTTGTGTTCCTAGGGCATATTCCTAGGAGTGGTATAGCTGGATCGAAGGGGAGGTAAATTTCCATTTTTTGAAGGAAGCTCCATATTGTTTTACATAGAGATTGGAATAGAGGGCATTCCCACCAGAAGTGGATAAGAGTTCTTTCTCTCTACATCCCCGCTAGCACTGATTATTCTCATTCTTTGTGATGTGTGCCAATCTTGGTGGTGTGGGATGTTATCTCATTGTTATTTTGATTTGCATCTCCCTGATGATCGGTGATGAGGAGCACTTTTTCATGTGCCTTTTGCCATTTGTATTTCTTTTTTATTAAAGTGTTTATTTCTTCTCCCCATTATTTTTATGGGATAAGATGTTTTTTTTCTTGTAAAGTTCTGTCAGTGCCCTGTATATATTGGATATTAGCCCTTTATCAATATCTGATGGGCATTGGTTGAATAGTTTCTGCCACATCGTGGGTGGCTCTTGTATCCGGGCACTATTTCTTTTGAGGTGCAGAAGCTTCTCAGCTTAATGCATTCCCATCTCTTTATCTCTGCCTCCACTTGTTTGGAAAGTGCAGTTCCCTCCTTGAAGATGCCTTTAGTCTCAATGACATGGAGTGTCTTTACCAACATGTTGTTCTATATAGCTTATAGTATCAGGTCTGAATATCAAGGTCTTAAATCCATTTGGATTTTACCTTTGTACATGATGTTAACTGGGAGTGTATATTCGCTTTTTTGAAAGTGGTAACCAGTTCTACCAGCACCACTTGTTAAAGAGGTTTTCCCTGCTCTACTTATGATTTCTTTCTCCTTTGTCAAAGATTAGGTGATTTTATGTTTGGGGAACATTGTCTGAGAACTCAAGCCTATTCCACTGATCTGAGGTCTGTCTTTATTTCAATACCATGATGTTTTGATAACTATTGCTTTGGAGTACAATTTAAATTTGGGGGAGTAATGCTGACCATTTTCCTTTTCCCTAGGAGCACTTCAGCTATTCAAGGGTGTTTATTGTTCCAGATGAACGTCATGAGTGTTTTATCCACTTCTTAGAAGAATGTCATGGTTATCTTTAGAGGGATCGCATTAAATCTGTACAATGCTTTGGGGTGTATTACCATTTAAATGATGTTAATCCTGCCAATCCATGAGCAGGGCATGTGTTTCCTTTTCCGTGTGTCTTCTCTCAATTCTTGGAGCAGGGCTTTATTGTTTTCTTTGTATAGGTTTCATGCCTTTGGTCAAGTTGACTCCAAGATATTTGAGTTTGTGTGGTACTATTGTGAATGGGATTGCCTTCTTGACTTCCTTCTCTTCCCTATAATTATTGGTGTATAAAAAGGACCTTGATTTCTGTGTGTTAATTTTGTAGCCTGCCAATTGCTATATGAGTCTATTGTTTCTAGAAGCTTTTTGGTAGAGTCTTTAGGGTTTTCTAAGTAGAGTATTATTCCATTTGCAAACAGTGAGAGCTTGAATTCTTCCTTTCCTATCTGGATTCCCTTGATATCTTTTTCTTGCCTGAACGCTATAGAAAGCACTTCCAATCTATGTTGAAGAGCAGTGGTGAGAGCGGACAGCCTTGACTTGTACCAGAATTTAGAAGAAAGGCTTTTAGTTTTTCTTCATTGAGGATAGTATTTGCCATTGACTTGTGATAGGTGGCTTTAACTAGATAGAGAAAGGTTCCTTTCATTCCCATCGTGCTGAGAGTTTTTATCAATAATGAGTGCTGGACCTTATCAAATGCTTTCTTTGTGTCTATTGATATGATCATGTGATTTTTATTTTTCTTGTTGTTGATGTTGTGTATAATGTTGATAGATTTACGGATTTTAAACCATCGTTGCATTTCTGGGATGAAACCTACTTATTCATAGTGAATTATCTTCTTGATGATGCATTGGATCCTATTTGCCAGGATTTTGTTGAAGATGTTTACATCTGCATTCATCAGGGATATTGGTGTGTAATTTTCTTTTTTGGCAGCATCTCTGTATGGTTTTGGTATAAAGGTGATGTTGGCTTCATAAAACCTGATTGGAAGTGTTCCTGTTTTTTCACTTTTATGGAAGAATCTGGCTAGGATTGGTAGTAGGTCCTCTTGTAAGGTTTGAAAGAATTCATTAGTAAATCAATCTGGACCTGGGCTTTTCTTTTTGGGCAGATGCTTGATTACAGTTTCAATTTCCTCAATAGTGATGGGGGTGTTTAGATATGCTACATCCTCCCTCCTTACTAAACTTTGGAATGTTACAAGTGTCAAGAATTTATCCATTTCTTCTAGGTTCTCATGTTTAGTAGCATAAAGTTTCTCAAAATAGTCTCTGATTATCCTTTGGATGTCTGCAATATCTGTCATGATCTCCCCCTTTTCATTTCCAATATGGCATATCAGGTCTCTCTCTCTCTCCCTCTCTCTCTCTCTTTCTCTCTCTCTCTCTTTGTGAGTTTTGCCAATGGTCTATCACCTTGCTTATTTATTCAAAGAACCAAGTTCTGCTTTCTTTGATCTTTCGGATTGTTTTTTATTTGGGGGGGGGGGTTCCACTACATTGATTTCTACTGTCAACTTTGTTAATTCCTTCTGTCTCCCTATTTTTAGGTCCTTTTGTTGAGCACTTTCTAATTCTATGAGCTGCATCATTAAGTTATTCAGGTAGGCCCCTTCTTTCTTCCTGGTGTGTGCTTGCAAAGTTATAAATTTTCCTCTCAGAACCACTTTTGTTGTGTCCCATAGATTCTGCCAGTTTGTGTCTTCATTATCATTTGTTTCCAGGAAAGTTTTGATTTCCTCTTTGATTTCATCTCGGACCCTCTGGTTGTTCAGTCGCAGACTGTTTAATTTTCAATTGTTAAAGTTTTTCTTCTGTGTGCCTTTGTATTACACATACAATTTCAGAGCCGTGTGGTCAGCAAAGGTAGCATGCAAGATTTCTATCCTCTTCATATTATGAAGATATGTTTTATGTATCAGCATGTAGTCTATCCTGGAGAATGACCCATGTACATTGGAGAAGAATGTATATCCTAGGTTTTTGGGGGTGGAGTGTCCTATATATATCTCCTAGTCCTCTTATGTTTTTGTTGGGTTTCAGTCTGGTTTACCTATCAAGTGTTGATAGGGCCATGTTGAGGTCTCCCACAATTATTGTGTTATTATTGATTTCTTCTTTCAGAGTTGTCAGTAATTGTATTAGATAATTTGTTGGTCTCTCATTGGGTGCATATATGTTTAATAGTCTGATTTCTTCCTGTTGCACATATCCTTAAATTTTGCATATTGTCCATATTTGTCCCTTACAACTTTTCTGAGTATAAAGTTGGTGTCATCATATGTTAATATGGCCACCCTAGCTTTTGAAGGGTATTATTTCCTTGGATGATTGTTCTCCAGCTTTTGATTTTGAGTCTATATTTGTTGTGACTATTCAGGTATGTTTCTTGTAGGCAGCTGAAGGTTGGACTCATCTTTTTGACCCATTTTGCCACTCTGTGTCTTTTAGTTGGTGAATTTAATCCATTGACATTGAGGGAGATGATTGTCATAGGATTTAATGTCATCTTTGTAGATAAGTTTGCTGTGTTTGTTGGTCTCTCTTGTCTTAGAGTAGACCTTTCAGTTTTTTCTTTAAGGCTGGTTTTTCATTTGTGAAATTTTTGAGCTGTTTTTTATCCATGAAGCTATGTATCTTTCCTTCAAACCTGAACATGAGTTGGGTTGGATGCAGTATTCTTGGTGAGCCATCCATTTCATTCGGTCTTGTCACAATATCCCACCACTGTCTTCTGGCCTTGAGATTTTTTTGTGACATATCTGTTGTAAGTCTTAGGGATGTACCTTTGAATGTAATTTCCCTTTGTGATCTTGCTGCGTTCAGTATTCTATCTCTGTGGGATTTGTCATTGTAATGAGATTTGTCATGTGGTGTTTTTCTTTGGGTCTCTTTTAGCTGGTACTCTTCGGGCATGCGAGATTTGATTGCATGTAGTCTTTAAATTTGATGATGCCTTTGACAGTTGATTCTTCCTGGAGATCTCCTACCTGGGCCCCTGGGACTCCATTGATTTTTATGTTGTTTCTGTTGAGTTTATCAAAGACTTTATTTTCATCTGTTCACATTCCTTTAGTACTTTTTCCGTTGCTTGATCGTTTGTCTTAAGCTTCTTTTCCAATTTCTTCTGCTGTGTTGAGTTTTTCTGCATCTCATCTTCCAGCACACGAATCTGTCCTCAGCTGCTGTAACCCTGCTGGTGAGGCCATTCACTGAGGTTTTCATTTGAGCTACCATGTTTTTCATATCTATTATTTTAGTTTGGAGTTTTCTGATTTATGTCTTTGTGTTCTGCTCAGATCGATTTATGCTTTTTTTTGAGTTCTACAAACATCTTCCATATTTCTATTCTAAACTCCTTATCCGAGAGTGTTGCATCAGGTCCTTAAGATGGACTTGGATGGTGAATGGAGGCCTTTGTCCTTAGGCTTAAGACCACATGGCTCCATCCTCCATTACCCGGCGGGTCTGGGGTCCAGGAAAGCAACAGGTATTGAACTCACTCACAGGCAGGCTTCCAGAGAGATAACATCTTTATTGACCTAGCCAGCTGATTTGGTTGCTAACCATTTACGCTGCCATTCTTTTTTTTGGGGGGGGGGCGGTTTGGGTCACACCCGGCAGTGCTCAGGGGTTACTCCTGGCTCCATTACGCTGCCATTCTTAGCTAGCCCTGCATCTTCTTTCATCCATGTCAACTCTGACCTCCATGCTGGCAAAAGACCCACCTCCCAGGAAGTGGGTGGGGTCTTGCAGGTAAAGTCACATGTCATATCCGCCCAAGACTCCTCCCGTAAATGTGAGGGACTCAGATAGATACACCTAAATCCAGGGTGGAGTTAAAAGAGAGGTTAATCAGATGGTTGGAATTTTTTAGGTCATCCGCACTATTGTCTTCATTCTATGTGCATGGTGTTTGCCTGTGAGGTTTTCCCATTGTCACGCTTGTAGTGTGATTTTTTTTCTGTGTGTTGTGGTGGGGTTTATTGGTCAGAAAAAGTGTGAAGCCATGAAGTAAAATGGAGCTGTTGTGCTCTTCTGGATCCTCTGGGAGATCTATTTTTCTGGGCCCTTTTTGGCCCACTCCCAAGAGGTTCAGGAGATAGGACAGTGAAATGGAGTGGTTGTGCTCTTCTGGATCCTCTGGGAGAGCTATTTTTCTGGGCCCTTTTCGGCCCACTCCCAAGAGGTTCAGGAGACAGGACAGTGGAAAAAGAGGCACAGGCAACACTCAAAGTTACTCACAATCGGGAGCCATTGGGCAGGCGTTGATATTCCCAGCCTGACATCACAAACAGGGGACTTGCCTTTCTACAGAATACTGCGGATAGCCAGTTTTCATGGTTGGACAGTTCCTTGGTGTTCTGGTCCTAGGATGAGCCTCTGGGAGAGCTATTTTTCTGGGCCCTTTTCGGCCCACTCCCAAGAGGTTCAGGAGACAGTACAGTGGAAAAATATTCACAGACAACACTTACAGTTTCTCACAGTTGGGAACCATGGGGCAGGGCTCCATATTGTTTTTCATAAAGGCTAGACTAGAAGGCATCCCTAGCAGCAGTGAATGAGAGTTTCTTTCTCTTCACATCCCCTCCAGCACCCATCATTCTTGTTCTTTTTAATATGTGCCAGTTTTGTGGTGTGAGATGGTACTTCATTGCTGTTTTGATCTGCGTCTCCCTGATGATTAGTGATGTGAAACATTTTTTTCATGAATCTTTTGCCTTTTGTATTTCTTCTTTAACAAAGTGTTCATTTCTTCTCCCCATTTTTTGATGGGATTAGATGATTTATTTCTTGTAAAGTTCTGTCAATGCCTTGTATATTTTGGATATTAGCCCCTTAACTGATGGGTATTGAGTGAGTAGTTTCTCTCACTCAGTGGGTGTCTCTTGTATCCTGGGCACTGTTTCCTTTGAGGTTCAGAAGCTTCTCAGTTTAATATATTCCCAACTGTTTATCTCTGCTTCCTCTTGTTTGGAGAGTACTGTTTCCTCCTCAAAGATGCCTTTATTCTCAATGTCATGGAGTGTTTTACCTAAGTATATAAAAAAACATTTTTTGAGGGGGTCACACCAGGCAGTGCTTAGGTGTTACTCCTGGCTCTACACTCAGAAATCGCTTTTGGCAGGCTTTGGGGACCATTTGGGATGCCAGGATTTGAACCATCATCCTTCTGCGTGCAAGGCAAATGCCCTGCCTCCAACTTTCACTCCAGCCCCTGTGTAAAGCTTTTTTTTTTGGTTTTTGGGTCACACCCGGCAGTGCTTGGGGTTACACCTGGTTCCATGCTCAGAAATTGCTCCTGGCAGGCACAGGGGACCATATGGGGCACCGGAATTCGAACTGATGACTTTTTGCATGTAAAGCATTTTTAATAAAAAAAATCTTACCGTTTAGGTTGAAAAATTAGATGCAGTAAATAAAGAAAGCTATTAAAATGAGAATTTATTTGGGGGTCAAAGTGAACATGATATACAGTGAACAGGATGTTTGCCTTACATATAGCTGATCACCATTCAAACCCAGGACCTCCATTACTAGAAGTAAACCCTTAGCATAAAACCAGGCCTGAATCCTGATCATGGTTTTACTTTCTTTCTTCTTCCACATTTAGATAACTTCTGACAAGAAATGTATCTTTGTGTATCTTATCAGGGAATGGGTTGCAATAGCAATGAAGCCTCTGCAACATAAATTTTGCATCCTACAGTTTTATTCAATTTTTACCCAAACTACTTGAGATAGTGTTAGGTCCCAAGATAAAGGGCTCAGTAATAGAGGTCTGTCTGTGCTTCATACACCAATCATTACTAGTTGGCCTCTCTTCAGTTTTTCTAAAATTTCTATTTAATTCAGCCACTAATCTAGTTTATCACGATTTCCTTATTCTGATTGTTAATATTCCAATTGATGCAAATGATAGATACTCTTAAATTTATCAGTTTATTGATAAACAGAATAACTGATAAAGAAAAATTTCCAGTTAATGAGATACATAGGAAAACCCTTGGAAACATATGAGCAAAAGAATCTTATGAGATTCCTGTGGAGCTAGGTATAGAGATGCATCTAGAAATATGTAAATCAAATACCTTTAGTATTTTTAAAGAAGGCTCATTAGTAGAGTTGATGGGTCATTAACTCCAGTATAAGCTCCTCTCTCCTTTCTGCAAAATAGTGGAATAAAAATGAAAATTTCAGATAATGTTTTGGCCTTTGTGATCATCATTTGCCATCAAAAATTTAACACATATCTCCATATTATGCTAAAAGACTATGATTGTTTGAAAAACTCTAAGGATTTAAGAATTCTGAGTAAGGAAATAAAGTCAAAGACCAAATATAGAACAAAGGTGCTCTAGTCTTTTATTTAGAAGATTACAGAGGATATAGAAACTCTGTGAAAAAATGGAATAGACACCAAATATATATTTCCTATTATCTCAAAACATCTAATGCCATTTTTATATAATATAAAACCCATTACATAAAAGTAAAGCCATTTACTTCACAAATTTTATATAAAAGTAAATATATTTATAGGTGAGTTCAACCATAAATTTCCCCCTTTAATGTGGTTTAAAGGGACTGAGAAGTGAAAAAAAAAAAAGGTAAGAGGTGCAGTATAAAAAAGGAAATACTATATACAGTTTTACCAAAACTTAAGGTTGCTATGTGAATCTTAGCCTCTCAGAAAAGTATCTTCTCATTTACCAGTGTTTGCCTTCCATTTCACATACTTTTGAGAGAATCACAAGGATTAATATATTTTAGACTTAGAAAGTTATTTTTTGAATATATTATATTAAATTCTCTAGGTACTATGTTGCACGGCAATGATTTCAAAAGACTTTCAAAGTAGAAAAATACATTGAAAATAGGGTATCATGTTGTCATTTCTCATATCCATTTTCATCTCTAATGACTAAGCTTTAAAGGATATGGAATTATTCTTCTATAAAAAAATCAATAGTAACAGTCTTCCTTTTGGAGTTGAGAGCACTCGAAGGACATATAGAGTACAAGAGCTAGTCTATTTTATTCTTTATAATGATGTATTTTGAATGAAATGTCACTGTATTTGAAATGACCATTCTACAAATAGCATTATTTCCCTCAACTGTTTTTTTTTTAAAGAAAATAATTGAAGTCCCTTTTCTCTGTGACCAATCCTTCTTTTAGTGTGAGGATTAAAATGTTATTCCATTGTTCACCTGCATGAAAGCAGTTGTCATGAGCATTTATAGTAAGTGCCTGAAAGAAAACAGAATATTTTAGATGCATAGAGCTCCATATTTTGCAGACAGGCATCCACCGTTATATTGTGTGAAAAATTCATGCTTTTAAAATCTACTGGCAATGATGTTATATTGCTTTGTTTGTATCAATATATCAGCTTTAAAACTTGCATTTGCCTTCATGTAGTTTATATGATGAATATAAATTGACATATTTCTAAGTTACAATATAAAAGATATAATAGTTGATGAAAATTTAAATTAATCAACGGTCATAACATACAAAGATAAGTACAAGCTAAAGCTAAGTATAAATATGAAACTATGGTTTGTACTTGCCAATTGAAAAAAATGTTCACTATATCCAATCACTCTGGATTTAAAAGCATGAAGTTCTGAATAAAACTCATAGAACTAGAAGTCCATAAGAGGGCACTAAAAGGAAAGCAAACTGAATGCATTTTTCCTCTATTCCAATAATAATAACTTGCTCTATACACTTAAGACCCACTTCTCAAAGTTCTTTAACATTCTAATTTATTGGTTAATCCCTGATTTATATTTTTGTACTCTTGTTTTTAGAAATAACATATATATTTATTAACTGGCTTCATTGGTGATATTAATCTTCTGTATATGATAAAATTTATACAGGTATAAGTAAAACTACTGAGTAAATTTTATTTGTACTTTTTAATTCTTATTAATTTTTAATGAGATATTTTACTTCATATATTTAACGCAAGTTATAAAAACAATAATGCCTCTATAAACAAAAATTTAATGTGCCAAACTCAATAAAATCTCTGATTCCTAAAAATATTGGGTAAAATTAAAGTGCAAAAATACACTCTATTTCTGGAGGGAAGCTTTTAAAAAGCTGGGATCAGAGTGATCGTACAATGGTATGCATTTGCTTTGCACGCAGATGGATGATGTTTTGAAGGCATCCCATATGGTCCCCCGAGCCTACCAGGGGTGATTTATGAGGGCAGAGCCAGGAATAACCCCTGAGCACTGCCAGGTATGATCCCCCCCCCGAAAAAAAGCTATAAAAATTTACTAGAAATAATTTTAATACAATAGTTATATTTTCTGAAAGAAGTATGCATATATGTGCTTTTATAGACTGAAAATATATAAAAATAGTTAAGTAAGAAATTGCTTATTATATACGCAGAGTTAAATAGAAAAGGGAACTAAATCCATTTTTCTTTTACACAAATAAGTATAAAGCAACAAAAGTGAATGCTACAGATATATTTTTCTCTTAAATAATTATTGACTGACAATGTAAAAAAGACTATGGTTATTTAACTATATGAATGAAACCATTGGTATTTAATTTTACTCTCTTGTGATATAGGCATTATTAATCCCATTGTGCATGTAAATCTGTATCTTGTTCAGTCAATAGGCAGTTTTTTTAATTTAAATATTTTTTTATTTAAACATCATGGTTACAAGGTTGTTCATAATACAGTTGTTTTTTCTTAGAGATGAAGTTGTTCTAATGTGCCACTAACTTTCACTGGAGCAGTTTTTATGAATCAATATTATTATACAGTTAAAAGTATAATGGACTCATTCTAAACTAGTATTATGTGTATAAAATTTAAAATATTCTTTATTTTTGGATTTAACAATCAAACTACAGAATCTAGCTTATGATCAATATAAAGGTACAACTTTCTGTCAAAGATGAAGAGTTAGAAGGCCATAATAATATTGATAATAATATTTTCTATTTTTGTTCTAAGGTAGTTAAATATATTAACTATTTTATTTAAATATGTAACACTATGTTCCAAAGAGATAGCACAGCAAGTTAGTACAAATACTTTAGTTATGGGAATTATGCCCCTCAGCAGTGGCAGTGTATATATACACATAATTAGGAGGTTAAAACGATAGTACAGAGGGTAGGGCATTTGCCTTGCACATAGTTAACCCAGGTTCTATCTTCAGCATCATATATGGTCCCTTATCTTGCCAGGAGTAGTTTCTGAGTACAGAGCCAATAATAACACCTGAGACCAGACCACAATTTCTAAGGTGTCTGCCTTGCACGTGCTAGCCTAGGAGGGACCTCGTTCGATAGTCCAGTGTCCCATATGGTCCCCCAAGCCAGGAGCGACTTCTGAGTGCATAGCCAGAAATAACCCCTGTGCATCACCTGGTATAAAAAAAAGAATAACTCCTCAGTGCCAGAGGTGTGGCTCAAATATATCTATATCTCTATGTATATAATATTAAACATTATAATATTTATATTTATACAAGTATATAAATACATTTATTTATAAGTACATATATTGGTAATATATGCATATAATACATGCTAATATTTTCTGTTAGCAAAGAATATCTTAAATAATTTTAAGTATCTCTTGGGGCCCGGGAGATAGCATGGAGATAAGGCATTTGCCTTTCATGCAAAAGGTCATCGGTTCTAATCCCGGTGCCCCATATTGTCCCCCGTGCCTGCCAGGAGCAATTTCTGAGCATGGAGCCAGGAGTAACCCCTGAGCACTGCCGGGTGTGACCCAAAAACTAAAACAAAACAAAAAAAAGTATCTTAAGTAATTTTCAAGTATCTGCTCTTTAAAGTTTATAAACAGTAAATAAAACTGTAAGAAATGGCCAAGAGTTAGTGAAGTGGCTAGATTTATACTGATCAGGTATAATTCCGAACAGGGCATCGCCCTTTTTCATCACCAGGTTCAGTATAAAGGAACTGATCTACTAAGTGTCCAGGATATCCCCAGCCATAAAGCAACATGAGCAGCGTCATATGTTTGCATTGAACGAAACAATGACTTGGTTAGCTGAGAATCACAAACAGGGCCTCTAAGCACTACAGAGAGACACCCCTCAAAAAAAGTCTATAAAACAATATGAACAACATGATAGAATAGCATAATTACATTTTTCTATATGAATAATTATAAGAAAAAGAAGTTTAGGCTTAAAACTTTTTGTTTTATCAAAGCTGGCAAGTAAAGGAATGAACCCAGGTCAACTATTTGCAAGGCAAGCATTGTACTCTATGTACTATTATTTCTCTACCCTCAAATTAAAAATAAAAGATCTTATTTAGAATCATAAGGGAATTTATTTAATTTCTATACTTCATAAAATTTAATAAGATTTAGGATGTATTGGGGGAAAAAAGAACCAAAAATTTGGTTGCAATTTAAAGTACTTTTTAAAAAGTGAGAAGGAAAACGAAACTGTTAAAAAAAAATGGGGGGGGGTGTAAGAATCAAATTGATAGATTTTTCTTTATTTATTTTTAAAACTTCTATTACTTAAATGCTAAACTTTATTTTTTCCCTCTGCCTGCATATCACCCTGAATAATGAAATGAAGATTTTCAATAAATGTTGAAGGCAAAGCTCAGACTTAGGTTATTTTTAATTTTGAATTGTTTTTCCTGATTGAGACAAGGATGTAGGAAGAAGCTGTGAATAGAATTCTTAATATGACTTTTATTTTAATGTTATGAGTTCTTGGAAATGTTAAAAATGTTGTGAGATATTTTCTATTTCTATTTCTATTTTTATATTCAGAATTTCAAAGCCTTAAAACCTTTCTGGTATAAAATACCTTATAATATGGAATAAAAATATGTAATATATAGCTTAGCTGGAAAGAAAGTAGTGAGAATGGCTCAGAATACGAATAGAAGAAAGTACAGTTCCCCCCAGTAAAGCTGTCAAAAATTGTAGCACAGACTTCCCTGAGGCTGTGTGTTAATCTTTCAGGACTAGAACTTTTTCAGTTTTATACAAAGAGGTATTTCTCTATTTAATTTTTTTTTGGTAATGTTAAATTACTATCCTTCGGTTTGTTGTAGAAACAAAATTTTTTCTTTGAAGTGCACTCGAACCTTTTTAAAAACTCTATTACTTTTTATCTCTCATGCCAACTATACTCAATTACTGGCAAAACTTAGTCTATTATGATAAAATAGATTAAGACTTACACATTTCATGAATATTTTAAAAATTTTTACAAAATTTGGGGCCCGGGAGATAGCATGGAGGTAAGGTGTTTGCCTTCCATGCAAAAGGTCATCGGTTCATATCCCGGTGCCCCATATGGTCCCCCGTGCCTGCCAGGAGCAATTTCTGAGCATGGAGCCAGGAGTAACCCCTGAGCACTGCTGGGTGTGACCCAAAAACCAAGAAAAAAAATTTTTACAAAATTAAAATTGATGACTAAATTCATATTCAGTTTGCAAGAATGGCCAATTTTGAACATAGGACTTCTTATCCAAGGAATTAAAATATTTCATTTTATTTCTTATTATATATAATGTTTAATTTTTCAATGTCTATTTTCATATAGCTTGTCAAATAAATGTAATTATAGTTAAATTACAAGAATAAACTACAGTTCAGCTAATATTATCCTCTTTTTAGAAAAAATATTCTGATGACCTAAAATCAATTTTAATAGTGTTAATTAAACACAGTTGGATAGGATTAGAATTCTCCTATGTAAAAATAAAAAAGTTCTTCACAAAATTCTTTTGATTCCTGTTTTTCTCATCGATATTAAATATATTTAAATAATATGCAGATAAATGGAGGATCTCGACTGATGGCCATCAGCTTTACTGTCACAAGTACTGAACGGATGTTAAGAGAATATTGACATTGTCAAGACACTAATAATCTAGAAGTTTGCCCTTTTTATTCTCCCTAATTGAGCATTCTGGTAAGGATCATCATGTAGCTGTTTTTGAAACTTAAATTCTTATATTCAGAGAACTCATTTTCATTTTGATCATCTAGAATTTTATGAAGTGTAAAATATATAAGTTTAGCATGAGTAAAGAAAGAAAATCTCTTTTTTTTTCTCTAGAGCAATTAACTTGGCATGATAGTGTTGAATTCAGGTAATCTTTCTGTTGAATTTGTGTAGTTTAAATGAAGTGGAATATTCTGTCTGTCTGTCTGGTACTAAAAGACCACAATGTAACTGAACATTTTGTACACACTGCTCTGAATGGTTATTTCTTATATTTTTTCATGTGTTGGTGAAGAGGTGGGTGTCAAGTCAATATTATTTTTTCATAAAGGATTTGCTAGAAACTTCCTGCATAGCCTAATGGTATTTATATATGTTAAGTTTCCAGCATGCACTAGCTTTATACAAAGATGTCAATCATCTCATACTTCTTGATGTATCTCCCAATCAGGATGGGCTGGTATGACTGTGATTATTGCTTTAGCAAATACAAAATGAGTCAGTTACATTGATATCAAGATCATAATTGGCCTTTTAGTGCTCACTTAACAATTGCTCTAGCAATGATATGTCATATCCATTTTACATAACTGACTCAAAATTCTATGCTGCATATTTCTTAAATATGAAATTTATTAAAAATGAGAATAGAATTCACTCATTAATCCAGTAAGATAGCATTCGTTGTGAATTTCTATTTTGAGGTGATAAATATGACAGAGGGACCACAGGAAGTTAAGGATATGTATAAAAATGCAAAAGTCAGTGCAGCAACACTGTATAATATTAATATTATACCACATATAGAAAATATTACAAGAAAAAAATCCAAGAATAACATTGAAATACATTCATTAACAGATTGTGCTTTATTCTTGGCAACAACTTAACTGCTTTAATGCATCATACAAAAAGAGGTTGATTTTAATGATAGTTACTTTGAGCACCAATTTGTTATTATATCTTTACCAAGTTAAACAGTTAAACAGAGATGAGATTAAAGACATTCTAGTAAAGTTGACATGAAACTACTGAAATTGTGGATTTGAAAGATCAACATGAATCTTTAGTTTAGGCTTCGACTTGAAATTACATTACTAATGTAAAAACATATAGCAATTGGTTTGGGTCAACAAATTCGGGTGCTCAGGATTTACACCTGGCTCTGTACTGAGGAGTCAGTCCTGGAGGTGCGTGGGGATGCAAAATTGGTGATGGAAGATAAATCCTGAATTGTTTGGAGACAGTGTAAGTACCTTATCTGCTGTTCATTTGCTCCGGCCTCTATAAAAATAATTTAATTTCAACTAGAGTTAATATTGGAGACTAAGGCTTGCCTTCCATGTGACCACCTTGTCACTTCAGCTGGTCTTCTGATCTCCATAAGTGATACTGAGTATCAGTCAGGTGTAAGCCTGGAACATAGCCAGGTGTGGCCACCCCCAAAATAAAACAAACAAGGCAAAAAAAATAAGACAGGCTAATGTAAGAAGCTTGAATTTAACTTGACTATGTCATATAACAAGATATATAGATTTGTTAATATATCTTTCATGTTAATTTTGAAAACATTATCATACACAAATACTTTCAAATTTTAAAAATATGATTGTCTTGGGGCCCGGGAGATAGCATGGAGGTAAGGCATTTACCTTTCATGCAAAAGGTCACCGGTTCGAATCCCGGTGCCCCATATGGTCCCCCGTGCCTGCCAGGAGCAATTTCTGAGCATGGAGCCAAGAGTAACCCCTGAGCACTGCCGGGTGTGACCCAAAAAAAAAACAAAACAAAACAAAACAAAAAAAAATATGATTGTCTGTAAAATTTTGAAAAAGTAAATATTTCTAATTTTAATATCTAAAAATTACTTAGAAATCTGGTAGAAGATTTCTAGCTAAATAAATATAGTTATTCACAAAGTCAAACTTTTCTTGTCTTATTTGATATTTTACTAAGAATTATTCTTTCTTATATGTTTGACTTGTATTATTTTATTATCAGTAACATTTAAATATTGAATCTTCAATATTTTCTTTTGTTCAGAAATATAGAGTCATAGTTTGTGTTTTTATTTATTTTTGTTTTTTTGGCTCTTTCATACATAGTGTCATATATTTCCTACATGCTCATAAATTCACCTATTGTCATATTTCTATAGTATGAGTTCCCCTATTTTTATCTTGAACTGAATGTTAGCAGATTAAATTGCTGTCCATTTGAAAGATCAATTCTTACAGATTATTTTTAATTAACACTATAACTTTATTTTCTCTATGGATCATACATTCCTATTTCTAAATTTATTGCTAATGACCTTGATTTTATTTTTTTTCTATTGAGTTAATAAATTTGGTCTGTCCAAATCCAAAATCAATTATTTTTTATTCAAAATCATTATTTATAATTTTAAATAAAATTGGATACAGAAGAGGAAAATATATTTTCTCAGCTTGCAGAAAGCAAAGATATCCTTTCTCTTTAGGATTGAGAATAACCCTGCTGCTCTTGACCTTTATATTTCATATCTTTGCTCTGCCTGAATGAAGAAACCAGGTCAACCACAGTAACTAAAAAAGAACTGGAGACAAACATTATCCATCCTACAAACATTTTTTATGAACTTTTAGCTCTTAATTTGCATTTTCCATTATCTAGAGTGGTTCCTGTCTAATAAGATTCTCAAATTTAAATATTAATTTTCTTATTTGTCAGTATATTAGGAATTGTTGTATACTCATCTATGGCTCTGTTTCTTTAAGATAAAATTAGAGGGCCAGAGCAATAGCACAGCTGTAGGGCATTTGCCTTGCACTCAGCCTATTCAGAATGGACATTGATTCGATCCCAGGCATCCCATATGGTCCCTCGAGCAAGGAGCACTTTCTAAGCACATAGCCAGTAGTAACCCCTGCGAGTCACAGGGTGTAGCCCAAAAATAAAAAAAATAGGAATAAAATTAGAGTAAAATTTTCCTTTGAAAAATAGTCCAACTAAGTGCATATAAATTAGAACCCACCCTAGAGTGTTGGACAGATAGTAAATTGAAATCCATTTGTGCATGCCGAAGGATGGTGGTTCTAATCCCAGCATCCCATATGGTCCCTGGAGCCTGCCAGGGGCGATTTCTGAGCATAGAGCCAAGAGTAACAGTAGCCCCTGATGCTGCTGGGTGTGGAAAAAAAAAAAAAAAAAAAAAAGGAAGAAAAAAAAAGAAATCCATTTGTCTCCCTTGCAGAAAGAATACAGGGTATAAGCATTGCTTGTGATAGACCGGTGGTCGGCAACCTGCGGTTCACGAGCCACATGTGGCTCTTTCCACTTTTAATTTGGCTCTTCTGGGGCCGGCATGGTGGCGCTAAAGGTAAGGTGCCTGCTTTGCCTGCGCTAGCCTAGGACGGACCTAGGTTCGATCCCCCAGCGTCCCATATGGTCCTCCAAGCTAGACGCAAATTCTGAGCTCATAGCGTAACCCCTGAGCGTCACCGGGTGTGGCCCAAAAACCAAAAAAAAGAAAAAAAATTGACTCTTCTCTGTGCCAGGAGTCAGGACTCTGCTCCTAGCCTCTGTCAATGCGCACCCTATGTGCAGCCCCAGCAGCTAGCTCCAAGAGTATGATACCCAGTATCAACCCTAAATAAAGGTGTTCTTCCAATGTCATCCTTCCTTAAACCTCTTCCTTAGATATATAAAAGTCCACTGAATATGTACTTTTGTCTCTCTCTCTCTCTCTCTTGACCTGAAGCCTCCTGGTATTAGGAATTGATTTTAAGAAAGAAAGAGGTGTTCTAGCTTTTTGGGGTCGAGGCAGAGAGTACAAGGTAAAAGGCCATAGACTCCATGATCATCCTTTTTCTGGCTTTATTTCTTCTTTCCTGCTACCCTGATTCTTCAGATCAGGTTGGGTGGGGTTTAGAAATACAGTGCCTGTAGTGATGGCAAAAAATTCTCAACCCAGAGTTTTCTTTTCCGTGGATTCTCATTTTCAGAGTATTCATGTTTAAAGTTGTGAGCTAATGTCCTTAAATGCTGTTTTTCATATTGATTATGAATTTCTGCATAATATAAGTGCCAATCAGAAAGTTTGTGCAAGAGTGGAAACATTTCAATATGTCCTCCTCAAACACAGCTATCTCAGGAAAAGATTCTTTTTTGAAAACGTCCATCTTATGTCTCACTGTAGAAACTACTTGTGAAACTCCCCTGCAGAGAAATATTAAATTCATAGAGAAAATGAACAATGTCTGCCAAATACACAAGCTTAGCTACCCATTCCTTGTCCAACTGGGGCTATAAAAAGTCAGAGTCCCGCTCTCATAGGATCTGCACTACTTCTTCCCTTTTGCCAACAAGGTGAGAGAGCACCCTTCCCCTGAACAGCCACTTCACTTCTTCATGGAAGAAGATGCTAGTAGTGGGCATCCATACTCTACCTAGGGTGGTAAATAGCCTGAATTTGATCACAATTGTGAATTTCACAAATTATCTTTACTGTGTCATCTGTCACAGAGTTTAGTTCAACAGGGAGTTTTTTTTTAATCCAGTCTATCATACAATGAGTGGATACAATATACAGGTGTGCAATTTCTTTTTCCTGTGACTACACAAAAACACTGAGCCATGCACAGTGCATCATCTGTACATACATCAACACATCAGATTATTATTCTGAGTGAAATGAGTCAGAAGGAGAGATGTAGACACAGAATAATCATTTGTGGCAAATAAGAATAATAAATGGCAATATGGTAATAATATCTAGAGAAAATA